>JAOSBL010000008.1:6469094-6487939 GCA_027568915.1 Erythroxylum roraimae
TTAGTCTTGTACCTGTGTTACGGTGAAAATAGTACCTTATATAGGGAATGCTGACCAGGTTTTGGTCTTTACGTATGCATGGAAGATTATCATCTGCTAATGGGCCGCTGATGCTTGTTGGGCCTGAGATTGTGCTTGGCACGGATGATATCTTGGCACGGATAATATGATTGGGCCCAGCGTGGCCGACCCAACCAATCTCTAACAGTTCGGAGCTTAGGTTTGGATGGTTACTCTTGATACCATATACAATAAAGATGTTAAGCGTGATATTAATGAGTGACATATGGATCCGAGTGCATGGTAATTATTTGATGATTATTAGTAGTCGTCATTTTAATAAATAATTATTTTATTATAATGATGTCTTTAAATATAATAATGAATATTAATAACTATTAAATAATGATTACCAATCTTTTTTTATTTGGATTAAGTTTGTATTTTGTTAAAAGTTCCTAACTCACCCTCAAAAGCTAACTCAAGAGAGGGAGGTTTGCACACTATTATAAATTGTTAAATGCTCTCATAATTGTCCAATGTGAGATTCCTAACACACCTCCTCAGTCCAGAGCAAGACTAGAAATTTGATGAACATATTGGGCAAAGGAACATAACCGGGCACCGCCCCAAATCATCGAGACAAACTGACTCTAATACTATGTTAGAAGTGCCTAACTCACCCCTAAAAGCTAGCTCAAGAGGGAAAAGTTTGCATATTATAAATTGTTAAATGCTCTCATAGTTATCCGATGTGAGATTCCTGACATATTTCTTTAAGCAACCATAGCCTATGAACTACTTTAACTTACCTATGTTCTACCAAGTGAAGACTCACTACTGAACAATGCTTCTAAATAATTACAAGCATGAGATAATAAATTTAAATTGATTGTTAAGTCATAAAGTTCTGAACGGACAAACAAAAGTTTATATATTAAGAAAAAAAGGAAAGACATGTAATTGTTGATATCTAAATGGAAGTTACGATGCTTGTTCTCTATATTTTCATGTTAACTATATAAATAAAATATTAGATTGAGTTATCCAAATTTTAAAATTAAATTATAATTTTAAAAAGTTGAATACTAAATAAAAATACAAAGAGTTTAATAATTGTAATTCCATTATAAATATAGAGATTGTTTTTCTAATGCAAATACATAGGAACATTATTTGTATTTTTCCTTACATTGAGAATTTACACATCAACATCAACAACAACAATCCGGTAAAAATCTCACTAATACACGAGGTTCGAAAAAGCTTAGTGTTATACAATTTTACTTCTAATTAGTAAAGAGATTATTTTCAAATAAAAATTTACACATCAAAATTCAAATTTTGATAACGAAGAAAATTTTAGAGATTATCTTTCACTTAACTTACAGCTGCTCAATTCTTTAAAAGATCGACTCTTTTACATAAGGTGATTCCTACCTTTTTTTGTTTCTCTAATTATGAAGCAAGTCAGTAGTTTTTTTAATTGTATCGGCCAGTATTAATTCATCCATTATTCTATAAGAAGTTTTTTATAAATCCAAAAATTTAGCAAGTCTATCAGTTTAGAGTTATAATAAATGTTGATATTTTTCCTATTTTATGTTTGATTGAATTAATAAAATTATATGTTGGGAGAAAATAGTGAAAAGACAGACTTAAACAGCCTGTGAATTATTATTTATGTGGAATTTTGTATGATTTGTAAAATCAGGACATTATTCATAACCAACCGGTTACTTTGATTGCAACCAGCCAACCAAATTGTGAAGGAGGTAATGATAAAAAGGGGTCATTTGTACGATCAATCAACAGACAATATGGTTTAGGGTGTGTTAAAACGTTGTAATCAGGTAATAAAGTTAAGGTTAACAACAGTAACATTATAGTAACAAGAATAAAGAGGTTTTTAGAAAACAAGATATAACGTGAACACCTTATAAATTACAATTATATATATATATATATATAATTTTAAAAAAATATCATCTATTTCAATTAACTAATTCTTAACTGTTATATTCTTACGCAATGTGTAGTCACAGTTGGAAAAAAAAGGCACAAGAATCTGGTGCCCATAACTTCATCTCTCTGTATTCACTCATCCCTAAACATTCCAATGCATTAATATCACGCCCCCCTCCTCGGCCGCTACAGAAACAAAGGCCAAGCTTAGCCAAAACTCTTTTGAGTGACTCCTACCCACTCATTCATTCTTCCAATCATGTCAACCCAAACCCAAACCCAGACCCGAACCCGAACCAAAACCCCAACCCCACTCTCTCCTCGATATCTCGCTTCTAATAAATCTACAATCTACCTTTTCCTATAAGCCACACTTCATTACAAAGAAACCACTAACACCCCACTTTCAGACCTGTTTTCCCGACCAGTATTGTCCCATCTTCTTCTTACACATTATTTGCATAACTTTGCTATCTCTCTCTCTCATAGCAAGTTTGATTTTTTCTTCTCTCTCACAGAGTTCCTTTTTCTATGTATCTTTCTTCTTTGTCTCTGTGCCCATTTCTTTTATCAAATCCCTGATCTTTGGCTGTGTGTCATTCATCTTTCTCTTCGTTAGAGAAATCTTCTTGATCTGAGCCTTCTATCTTCAGTTTGAGTATTAAACGAAATGTCACTGGACTTGGCGTCTGAACGTGTTTGTTATGTGCACTGCAACTTTTGCAACACCATTTTAGCGGTACAACGCTGAATTCTCTTTCATATACTCTTTGGATACACTACTGCTTTATGTTCTTTTTCTCTTGTGACCAACTGCAACTAAGGGCTAAGGATTTTTGTATCGTAGTCATTTCATTTCAGTTGGTAAAGATCGTTTCTCAAGGAGCTCTCTCTGGTGAAAATTGTTGTCTGAATAGATAGATGAATTCAGTTGGAAAGGCTGGTGAGAAGGAGGATTCGGTCCATAGGAGAATATATAACCCGACCTCTACTGTCTTTTCTAGTAAATTTCCATTGAAAAGACCTTTGATCGATGAACTTCTTTGATTTTACTGAGAGAATTGAAGAACCTTTATATCCCACATGTCATTCTTTATCACAATTTCTAACTGGGATTTCCGTAAAACTTGCAACAAGAATCAAGACGACGAAATATTTTACATATCGTCGAAGGTTTGTTGGGGGCAATTGTTTTGCCTCGTGTTAAACCGAGTCTTGCTAAGACACTATGGTTTGAGAACTCAGCAGTTGGATGTTGAAAAACCAGACAAGAGGTTAGACAAAGAAGCCAGTCCAATTTTGCTCGTATCACTGAGGATGACTATATCTACTAGGGCTATATAGGCAGGTATTAGGGTTCTAACCAGATAAATAGTAGCGTTTCCTCTTGCTTACCCCATATTCTACTCGGTATTCGGTAGAGTAGAATCTGAGGTAAGCAAGAGGAAAGCAACCACCGAGGCACTGTCGCATTCAACTTTTCTTTTACAGTTCATCGGTGCAAAATGCCGCTGCCTGTACATTTGTACACAGCTACGTTTGCGCCGGCCCTTAAAATGGCGATACACATTCACTCATACTGGTAGATGCTAATGCTTCCAAAACTAAAGAACAGGCCTTTCTGTGTGCACTAGTAAATTCTTTAAGATCTCTCTTTGTCCCTCTTTTTTAGACGTGGGTGCTTCTGTCACTGCATACCAAGGAATTGGCGACTGATCTCAGTCACAAAAGTGATCACCGAGTTGGTTATATAAGCTCAGGATTTGCCTTCTTTAAGTACAAAAGTGGTGCTTTCTTCGTTTTCCCCAAAAAACTAGGGAAGTGAGTTGGTCGATAAGCAGAGATTCATGGGTCAAGATCAAATATCGAAATTCTTTTACTTCTCCTTTTTCAGCCTCTTTTTTCGTCATAGCAAGCCTCTGTTAAACAACCCCTTTTCGAGACCATTCTCCGTCTCTGTGGTTACGTCTTTAAAACGGAGATCCTAAGCACAAACTGTACAAAGATCAGTAAATCATTTCTGCTCATGATTCTTCTCTCTTTATTAATTGCCATCTTTGATAGTTGTGCTTACTGGTTATGCTCTTTATGGTTCTCGTTCAAGTCATGTCCTTTTCATCTCTCTCTAGCTTAAGACTATTTCTATTTTCTCCTTTATCATCTTTGCTTACGATGGGTGTCAGGCAAAAGTCAGGAGCACCGAAAGGAAAGAGATACTGTGGAGAGGTACTTAAATTTAGTGCAAGTCAAGTCCTTCTAGTTATTACTCTAGCTACTCATGTAAGGTATGAGGTATCTGTTAGGTAAGTGGGTGGGTAACTGGTAAGAAGGGCCTTGGAATCTTTTACAGACCAAAAAGAACTGCTATTTTTCTCTTCAGAGTCTAGCTCGCATACATATCACCACAACAATCAAAGTAATCGTAGATCTTGAGAAGAATTTTTTGGATGATTGCCACCAACTCTTATTCTCTTTCTTTTCTCTCAGACTTGCTTGATTGCGCATACAAGTTTTTATATTTTTTCTTCAATAACGAGCTTCTCTTCTCCTTCTCTTCTCTTCCTATTTCGATCTTTTGCATGCTTCTGATGTCTCCGGAAAAGTTTTTCGCTTTTTTATCATTTTCTGTTCAGATGTATGAAAACTTTGAGATCTCCGAGACCTTTGGAGATTATTTCTAAATGGGTGATCAGAATGGAAAGACTTCGATATAGTTCTCATTGACTAATGGGGTTTCAACATACAAAAAATCTAGTTCCTTTTACCACATTGCTCTTCGTTTCTTGATCTAACGATCAAACTTCTGACACTGGATCACAGAACATGTTACCAGCAGCTAGGTGTTTGCTAATGTGCCATGGAGGGCTAACGCCTCAAATAGAGCTTAACTGATAAAAAGGAAAAAAAACCTTAACTCTTTTTGAATTGGGAAATGTTGCTTATTCTTCAGTCTTTAGGATCTTAAGATTTCAGCCCATGGTGAGGGTGGAATCTTTTGATTAAACAAAGCACATTGTTTCGGTCTGCTTGTCCTATCGTCTTTAATAAACATAGAGAGAGAAAAGAGAGGGAAGTTTCAACAGAAGCTTGAGCTTGACGAATCAAAGTGGTTGTTGTTCACAGGTGAGTGTACCAAGCACAAGTTGGTCTACTCTCGTCACAGTTAGATGCGGGCATTGTACAAATTTGTTGTCTGTGAACATGGGAACTTCACTTCAGACTGTTCCTCTACAAGATCCCCAGGTACTAGTACCATTTTAAGACACTCTACACTTTTTCTTATGACTAACTCTTATGGTATTGTACATTGCTATTAGTATCTCTGCAAGATAGAACTTACAAAAATTTATGCAACATTTAACACTTCGTTTGCGTTCTTTCCTTTCAAATTTCCCGTTTTGGATTTGAGCGGGTAACAACACCTGTTAGTCTTGTCAAAATTAGAACAAGAAAATAACAAATTATTCCACATTCGGTTGGATTTGACTTGTTTTCTTCCTTGTCTTTCTTTGATTTTATGTCCACTTGTGAATAAACTTCCTTTAAATCACTTTCGAGCTAACCTACAGTTGTTTAGACTTGTAAATGCCAGCTAAAAACTTCCGAGTTTAACTATAGCTATAATGTCTTGGTTTTTCTTGGGGGGAAAAACCTGCAGAAGTTGCACCTGGACTCTGGAGATCTAAGCAAGGACAGTGGGTCATCTTCCAAATGCAACAAAACTACTGCATTTGAAGCTGTCGAGCACGAACCACCTAGAATGCCCCCCATTCGGCGTTAGTATATCTCTTCCCCTCTCTCTCTCTCTCTCCCTCTCTTTCACACAGACACATACCCTTATGGAAAGTAATTGTATGCAGGTATACTGTCATGTCTTATGGTCATAGACTTTGCATTATATAACTCAGCACTCGATATCATAACATGGCAAAAACATCATACATGATTAAAGCATATGCTACTAGGTTAAACTATGAATATTGAGGATAAAAAGCATAGCTCTTACACCCACGTTCTTCCAAGTAAAGGATCTTTCAGTTGTAAGATTCTTTCTTTGGTAAATGACTTGGTATACATATGTATTTATGAAAATGCGGGTATGTCTTTACAGTTCTAGTGGGTTTAATATGCATAAGAGATTAGTACTTGTATATAAACAAGTTGAGACGAGTGAGTCAAAGTACGAGTAAAAGTGGCTCCACAAAACTGGCAAAGAGTAAATAAACATAGAGAGTCAAACTCATCGTCACGGTCACATGTGATGTTAAGAGCTTTCGAGGTGTTGACTTTTCCTATGAATTGTACAATTAATTATTGCTGTGTCCTAGAACATACTAAGTGTCTGCAAGAAAAACATGTAATGTTTTCCAAAGGAAAAAAGAAGAATAAGGAAGAATTACACACAATGAGACAAAAATACTGAAGTAGTAAAACATTTTTGAATTCTATAGACTTTTGTGGCTTATATTGTGTTAGATGGTAAAGATTTCCTTAATCTTATTCTGCAAGTACTTAGATAAATTGATTATGTTCAGACATTAATTAGGTCTCTGTGTTTCATGCCCAATGCATGCAGCCCCGGAGAAAAGACAACGTGTGCCTTCAGCATATAACAAATTCATTAAGTAAGTTCTCAAAACTTTCTGATAATTGGTATGTATAATAATGTACATATAAAAATCATCACCTTCATGATGGCTTTAAAATTTGTTCAATCTTGAGAAATTAGTGTGCAATTTTCTACACAAATATAACTAATGACTGCTTTTCAGGGAGGAAATTCAAAGGATCAAGGCTAGTAATCCCGATATCACCCACAGGGAAGCTTTCAGCACGGCAGCCAAAAATGTAAGACCATGATAATTTAAGTTTGATGCTTTTTAAAAAAAAATATATATATATATATATATATATATATATACTTGCTGCCTAAATATAGATAATAATTTAATATATTTTAAATAAATTCATTTCTCATACAAATATATTAAATAAGTTCATTACATATTTTTAATCATCAATTTATACTTTTGATCGTGTTCTTATTTTAGTCAATTACTTCTCCTTTTTAGTCAAATTACTTATGAAAGTGAAAGATGTGCACAAATTAGTATGCCGTGGTTGAATGCAATATATATACCCATGAAAACTTTGCTTGTCGTATCATCTAACAACAAATATGATGCTAAAAATAGGAAGTTTGCTTTAGGGCATTGGTGCTAACGTCAACCTATTTTTTGACAAATGAATTGGTGTAAAATCAACTTAGTAACCATAAAAAAATGTTGCCTTAGGACAAGTGAACGTGAAATTCGAGTGTTTTTCTTTAACTTTGTATTCTCAACTACTAACCATTATTTACGTGAAGCCTTGCAAACAAAGAAAACGATATTACTGCCAAGTTCCAACTACTAACCATGTTTTACGTAAAAAGTAACACATTATTAGGATTAAACCTGTTAGTGAATATATAAAATCAATTAAGTTGTTCTCACACAACAGCTTAAGTTATTGTGACCAAACGGTTATGTTACGGTATTAGAGTCTTTGTGATTAAGTGGCAGTGAATTCAAATCCTACCACCTACCTATATATTATTCAGCACAAGATAGAGTGAGCCTGTGCAAGTTTCAAGCCCAAAAAGCTTTCACTTGAGGGGGTGTATTAGTGAATATATAAAATCAATTAAGTTGGCCTCACACAATAATTTAAAACTGTTGTGGTGAAGTGGTCACTTAACAAATCCTAATTGCTTAGAAAACAAACAACAGAAGTAAGAATCCCTTTTATTATAACATGGAAAGGAAGTTGTTAAAGAGGTGGAGGTGAACAAAATAGTTTGAATACAAAGTTAATAACATTAAAGCGTAATTCATTCTTCACTGATCCGAGCTTCTCCTCAGAAGGAGTTAATTATCAATTACCAACAAAAGCAACTTAAGTTATAACTTCGTTCAATTATGATGCAACATAATGTAGTATGAAGAAAGGTTTTTATTAGATCGAATTTGTAATCTATTATATGTAATATTACTAATTATTGACGAGTACATATCCCTTTTGTTTGGCAGTGGGCACATTTTCCTCATATTCACTTTGGCTTGAAGCTGGACAACACCAAACATGCAAAGTTGGACCAATCATTTGCAGGAGAGGGTCCTCAAAAACCCAATGGATTATACGAGATCAATGGTACTCTGTGAGTAGAGGCTATGGATTTTTCAATGTATGAACATATATATATATCTCACCATAGCTTCCCCACATATATAAATAAATATAAGGGACGTTGAAGAAGAAGTCTCCTAAGCAGATATAGGAAGACCCTATTGAGAACCTCGTAACCATCTTCGATTATGTGTGTGTTTTCCTTTTTATGACACTACTCTCTGTCAAGGAGCTGCTATATTTGCAATTATGCTTATTAATTGCTGCGTTATATATGTTTGAATCGTGAAAGCCTCGAACTTTATTGTAAGTTGAAGTACATAACATTCTGTGGAATAGTTTAAATGTGCTTCATTTCCTTCCAGTATATTCAAATATCTATATATCGCTCTTCTGTTCTGAGCATCCACAATACAAACGCACAGTAATCCACAGAGGACAACATGGACAGCCACCTTGTTTACTGTAGCCTGCCAGAGAGGGCCACCAACATGACATCTCAAATCTTTAAAGTTTCTTTTTCAAAAAGCTATCTTTGTATATATGAGTTATCCACATTGGTGATGAGTGCTGTGTTTGTTGTATGCCAATCGTTTTATTTACTTTTTGACGTTTGACATACTACTTCCTAGCTCTCAGTCCCGCCCTGCATTTACAGTAAGTAACCATAAATAGACCAGTGATCGTAAACATGATATTGCATGCTTTAACCTGCCAAGTTGTAATATATTTACGTTCGAAACAGTATGGTTTTACTCGATGTTACTGGTAGAGTTAGCTAGCCTCCAAGAATTGGGACAAAAAACACGCGTAATTAACAAGATTTGTCTTATAGAATTTTTTGAGTACAGTAATATTCGCAACGGATTACTGCACCGTATAGTTCCAGTTCAAAGGATTACCCTGTTGTGCTTTTATCTTTTTATTTACCAAAACCTATATTTCTCCTCAACTTCGCTTCAAACTCTCACACTTCTAGGGTTGGTCAACTTTATATGTCAATCACTCTCGTTTGTCATAAAAAAGACAACCAACACTTTAAGCAACATAATTACTGATTAACGTGAATTAAATCTTATATGTGTACTTGTCTGTCTTTAGAACATGACCATGGCATTTATACAGTTCAATGCAGTTCATTTGCTTACCAAGGCTTGTAAAAGGTTGCATCTTCTGTCACGCTGACGTGAACAAACCCTAGTCCAATTTGTAACAAAGATCAGAGTCTGTGATAAAAGTAGTCCCTTTCCACCGTTGATATCAGCTGTAAAGAAGTCTCAAAGTGGGACCTGAACCTACGAAACCTCATTTTCGCGACAGAAAACGTGAGAGGTGTAACATGTTAATTAGTGTAAGTAGTATATATATATATATATATATACTGCAACAAAAAGCTCGTAGAAATGATATGATGATAGATAGATAGAAAGCCGCGAGAGAGAGAGAGAGAGAGAGATGAAGAGGGTAAGTTTTGTCTGCTGGGAAAGAGCTTAGAGTACAGAATCTGATATGTCAAATCGTGTAGTTGGTCATTTGGAGTTATGTGGAGGCTGTGTATGTGGGGATGGCTGTGAGTCATGTCTAAAAGGAAAGATTATTTTTATTACTTTATGGCTTTAAAATGTAAGGATTGGGCTGTCATGTCAAACACAAACACTTAACGCAAAAGTGAAAGAGAGAGAGGGTAGGGCTCTCTTCCTCGGGTGGTATTTAGAAAACAGGAGGTGCCCAGTATTGGCAGAAGTTGCGGACAGAGAAGGTCAGTGAGAGTCAGTAGTGACACAACATTTTCTCGTTGCCAACATCAACGCTGGAGATACTTTCAGATTTCCTATTTCATATGTTTTAGCAAACACATACCTATTAAACATGATGATAACTCTCTCTCTGTCTCTCAAAATAAATAAATAAATAAATATATATATAAATAAATAAATATATATATATATACACACACATGCCCCCCACTTTCGCTGCTGCTGCTGCTGCTCACTAATCATTTCTCAAAGTCAATGAATCATCTTCTCTTGTCCATAGGGTTCCGCTAAAATCACGTACCTAAGCAAATATCATTCGTCTTTAAACATAAAAACGTAGATCATGACTTGAAAATGAAAGTTTTCTACAAGCAAACGATTCACTAAACACGTTTGTTTCCTGATATTCAACACCCTTTTCCGTTTTGAATTGATATCTTAAAATGGTAAGACTCGACTCAGCTCAGCAGCCGAGAGAATAAAGAAGACATAATTATGGAACGCAGATTGACCCTTGATTTATATATTTCTCCAAATGACATCACCATAGAGGTTATAGCTAGGGAGCCAAGGGGATGGAGAAGCAAGAAGATGGTGACTTTATTCTACAAATTCACGCAACCACTAACAAATTGACTAAAGGGTGCTTAAGGAAGGATATTCTTTTGATTAGTCTTTGATGGGTCATTTCTTAGTTACGAAGAAGAGCATTGCTGTAGTCATTTCCCCAATAGCTAGGTGTACAAAAGAAAAATACAACAGCCATGAAGAAAGAAGATTTAAGTTTAAAGAGGGTATTTTTTTAATTTAGAATAAATAAGATGACTTCTAAATATTTATCTTTCTTCATTAATATCTCTTATTTAAAATAGAATATAAATACTAAATATTTTAATTTGAATAATTAAATTTAACTATGTCTTTAAAATGTGACGTACATTATAATTTTAACCCAACTAAAAATTTAGTCAAACACTAGAAAGAAACTTTAAAATTTTAATAATTTGATAATTACTCATATAAAAAGATAGCATTAATAAAAAAATTCCTACTTGCCAAAAAAAATTGAACATCAAGGGTAGTCCGAATTTTAATCTAATTTTGAGATTCTTCAATTCAGGTAGGTTGGTGTCTCCATAAGCTTCAATCGCTGTTCCCAGTTTAAAGGTTTGCCGTGAGTCACGCAGACAAATTTTCAAAGCAGTGCAAGTACTTCATCACAGTATTATATTCCCTTTACTGTTCTTGTGGATGTTCTTGTTCGTTACAAAAGCTTGTTAACCCCATCAGCTAACACATCATAGAAGTAGTAAGAAAAGACATTGAAAGAAGATACCAAAAAGCCTATGCTTGCTCTCAACAATGTTGTCAATGGTTCATCTGAGAGAAAAAGAAACATCAGACTTTAACACTTCCTTTATCTATCTACAGTCATAAGTGCAACCAAGTTCATGTGGGGATTCATTTTGTTGTGTTTATTGGACACTTATATGGATATTCCAAGGGCTAATGCTAATTGGAATGCATATGGGGTGAAGTGATAATCATAGAATTCTAAGCAGAATGTGAACCAAACATATAGTGGTCCTGTCTTCAAAGCTGCAGGGTCTACACGTACTATGGTACTGCAACCATCAAGATAGTAAGGTCACATCTTACGCAAAAATGGAAAGAGAAGTAAAGTGGTCCACAATACCAAAAGCCACTTAGGTTAAAGAATAGAGGATTTCTTCCATTTTATCCTGCAATTTTACTAGATTATCTTCCTTTTGTTTGCTTTTCAAGTTTCACTTCATTAATTCTCCTTGTCTTTATGTTCACAAGTTACTCCTATTATTTACGTTGAAGTTTTTAAATTTATATCGGTATCTGTAATCTTTCAGGTACGATTCAGATGCATGTGTTACTAATAATTGCATTTGCATTAACGCAATATATGTTCCATAATGTAAATATCTATGATGAATATCTGGTGTGAGGAACATGATTGGTAGGGTTTGAAAGGAGAAAGTCTACTCTTGTTATGTAACTCAATTTGATTCTTTGAATCCAACTGGCCCAAAAAAAATGGATGGTTCTCTGCACCTTATTTTGGAAGGCAATGTGCAGGTATTTCGCAAAAGGCATTCCTGAAAAATGGACATGCATGAATGGCAAGGCCAGCAAAATCTTTGAATCCGCCTTCCTGTAGTTATGGCAATCACAATCAAGTGATGTGTTCAAGCATCAATGTTGAATTGCAAACAGAAATCCCGAAATACACGGCATCTTTTTGCCCAGGACCATATGCTGTACTGCTCTGTGTTATGTTCCCTTTACATTTATTTCTTTCTTCTGTATAGGGGAGGCCATTAGTTCTTTAAAGGAGTGGGGTTACCAACTCTTTCTTTGCTGCTTAGCGCTTTTCTTCATGTAATAATTGGTTCTTATGTAATATCTTATACAGATTCTGTTTCCCACCAATAATAAAGGGTTTCAATTTCCAGAAGGCATGTTTCCTACCATTAATAATGGGTTCTGCACAAAAAAATGCTGAGAAGGATGCCTTCCAGAACAAGGGATTTCGAATTATATTCGTATCTGTAGATAAAAAGAACCTGCGGACTCTTCCAAATTGGCCCTAATAATGGATTTCTTCGCTTCATTAATGGGTTTAGATCAAACATGATACATATATATGATCCCTTGCGGAAAAACTGAGAGAGGTTTGGTCAGTTGGCCTCATTCAGCATTGCGTTCAACTAATATGTCCTTTTGGTTTGCTTCTCAGTTCCATAGAATTGAATGACAAGTATTGTGCCAACTAAGTTTACTGGTATAACCAGACCGTCACCCTTGCAAACCCTTTAAGTGCAAAAAGCCATAACTGATAGACCCCTCTTGCACTTCACAGCATAACAATGTTAAAAATAACTTCCTCACCAACTACCGAGCTCATATTACGATTGATATCCTAAACCAAGGGGGAATATTGAAACGCCATCTCTAATTCTAGAAATCTTATTATCAAGGTGGCATACTGGCATCTTCCTTTTGTAAAGTTGGAGGCTCCTGTGACAGAGATCCTTAAAATAAAGGGACAACATAAAATTCCCCTTTAATCTACAACCTACAGCTGTATTTTGACCAAGAGATAAAGTGTGTCCCAAAAGTCCATGTTAGTGAGTTCTCAGAAGGAACTCATTGGTCGTTTCTCACGACAAGTAAAAGGTAAAGCCATGAGCTTCACTTCAAACGTATACCTAAAATGGCTAAGCATGCAGGCCATCCCATCCACGAGAGGAAGCTATCAATGGCATTATGAGCACGAGACTTGCTCCACCGACTTAAATTTTCCACAAACATATAACACGGTTCAAAGAACCTTTATTCATGCATTGACCTACAATAAGGAGTAATTGAATGGTCTAATTTTAATCAGTTATACTTATTTAAGAAATGATTTAAAGTTACATGTGTTTAGATTTAAATAAATTTAATTTTGAATTATAGAGAATTATTTAAAAATTATGATAAAATGAAAAATTAATTAATTTTTTATTATGCAAATTTATTGTGTCATTAAAAGTTTTATTCTCGCATTGACTTTAAGTTATGAGTCTAGAGTTACCCATTACTTCTATAAATACCCTTGTTAATATTTAGTTTTATGTAAGATTCAATAATAAAATCTATTACAATAATATTTCTTTTACTGTATGAATATGTAAGTATTTGTGAGACTTTATCTTAACAAGTTGATATCACAGTCAACTATGACACTAAAATAGGAAACCAGATCCTCTGTCCAGTTTTACTCTGTCTTATTCTGTCTCATGAAATCTCAACCATTTATTTTGTTCATGCGGGCCTCACATAAATAAATGACTGAGATTTATTGGAAACAATAAGACACCATAATATTGGACAGAAAATTTGAACTCCTAAAATAGCCTCTACATCTTTCCAATAGCTACAACTTACTAAACTCGACTTTACAAATTATGCTCTTTGGATAAAGATAATTGTCGGTTCACGAGGCATATGGGACGTAGTTGACAAGAGTTACAGGAGGCCTTAAGATAAGGTAAGCCTTGAAGAAGGGAAGGAAGAAATACTAAAGAGCATTTACTGTCCTCCATTAATTTTTAGGTCAAGAAATATTTGAGAAAATAGCTATTAAAACCACATTAGAGAAGGCACGGAAACTCTCTAAAATGTAGTGACAGGAGAAGTGAAGAAGGTGTTGGATTTTTGAAAAAAGAAAGAAAGATAATAGAAGCCAAACTTTTACTAATCTTCGTTGAACACAAAATAGTGACAGCCCCTGCTTAAATAAACATAGAAATAAACTAACCTTTCTAAATGCTAGCAACTAGGAGAATAATGTGGGAATCAAAGCCCACTACCCCACAAACTTCACAACTAGAATATTCCAATAGTAAACACAACTAATTGACTAGATTTTTTTCTAAAATACTGATTTAGATAAACATGACCACATAATTAATAAAAAAATAATTTTGAATCAATATTTAACATTCCCCCTTGATTCAAAATTACAGATATTGAGTTATCTTGTTGGAGCACATATCTCTAATGTTATATGCTATATTCATAATTTGAAGCACTTCTAACCAATCTTCAAGTGTTGATGCACTTCTCATCAAATTAACAACTTTGGCTAAGTCAACTCTTGCACAGCTTCTTTTATACGGCAATTCAAAATTTTTTGGAGCACATCTCCCCATCTTTAGAATATTCTGTGAAGCACTTCTCTTCATCTATTGATGCACATCTCATCATCTTGTTGATGCCCTTCTCACCAACCTACAATCATTGGAGCACATCTCTCAAAAAACATCTTGGTGCACATCTCACCAACTCTCAAAAAAGAGTTTCTTCACCAACCAACTCCACCATATTTGCTTGCTCCTTTTTCAGTCTGCAATTTTTCTAATTTTTTTACTCAATCTCACAGTCCCTCAAAGATCTATGGCTCTGATACCATGTTGGATTTTTGAAAAAAGAAAGAAAGATAATAGAAGCCAAACTTTTACTAATCTTCGTTGAACACAAAATAATGACAGCCCCTGCTTAAATAAACATAGAAATAAATTAACCTTCCTAAATGCTAGCAACTAGGAGAACAATGTAGGAATCAAAGCCCACTACCCCACAAACTTCACAACTAGAATATTCCAATAGTAAACACAACTAATTGACTAGATTTTTCCTAAAATACTAATTTAGATAAACATGACCACATAATTAATAAAAATAATAATTTTTAATCAATATTCAATAGAAGGTGCGACATTAAACTCTAAAAGCTAAGTTTAAGATACTACCATGAAGGACGGCAAATTCATTTTTAAGTACTTCACAAGAGTGTTAGAAGTAGTGAATACAATAAAGACGTTTGCTAAAACTATTCAGGATTTTCAAGTTATAGAGAAGGTCCAATCTCTTAACTCAAAATTCAATTATGTAGTAATAGTTATTGAAAAATTCAAAGATTTGAGCAGTGTTATTGTTGTTCAACAAAGCAAATCTTATACTAATTCATGATGAAAGAATGAACTGTGATAAAAAGAATCCAGCAGAACAACCCTTACTAGCAAAATTGTCCTTAAAACACAAAACAAATTTCATGTAGAGAACTAGAAAAATACAATTGGTATGTGAAATTGAACATAGACATGGATGAGGACATGGGAACACATGGAGTCAAGGGAGAGGAAGAAGAGAACAAGATTTTTCTAGTGAAAATTGACCTCAAATTTTTTGACGTGGTTAAGGAAAAGCAAGAGGAGAGGAAGAGGAAAAGATAATTTTGACATAAATAATACAAGGAGAAAAGGCCCAAGTTCAATATTATTCGGAGTGGTAAGCATGGCCATTATTCTTAAAATTGCTTTTCTAAGAATGAAGATAAGGCAAAATTAGTAAAAACCAATGAAGATGCAATCAAGGAAACTTTACTCCTTTTCATGAAGGATGAGTTAAAAGGAGGAAAAACCTTATGTGATACGAACCTAGGAATATACTTTAGCGTACTCATAAACATGTTTAAATCAAATCCAATAAAGCTAAAAAATATGACAAAAGAATTGACTAGTTGATTATGAAGAATCAAGAAATGAAGTCATTAAATGCTTGAATGTCATATAGAAGGAATTCTTTGATAAGTTCGAAGTTAATAAGAAATGTTAGTTCTAACGACTCTCTAACAACAAATATCTCAAAGTTATTCTAACTAAAAAGAAATATTTCTCAAATACTAAATAATAAAATACTAGGATTTCAAATGGGCATAACCTGGTACATAGTCATATGTCTGGTCATGTTGGTTACAAACTTTTTAATACTAATAGTTGTAGTTTCGAATATGTCAATGACTAAGACCATGAATGCTTCTGTAACTTTATGAAATTAGATATATTTTGAGTATGCATGTGATTAAGATAATGTTTTACAACTGAGTTTTCTAGAAAGTTACATCGGTTAGTATATGTTGGAGTTCACATTCAAGTCTTCAACCTTATCTTGAAATGAGATGACTAATGTTTATCCTACAATTTTGTTTGATTCGAAGTGTGTAGCCACTTTTCTTATAACATCATTAAGCGCATCTTAAGTCTTTCCCTCCTTGCTCATATGATTAGTCTACTTGGCAAATTCAAAGGATTAAAGGTCACTTGATTCTTATTATTCCCTCCTTCTTTGAAAATAATCCTTCTCAAATTGTTACTTATACTAAAAGGAGTTAAATCATAAATATTAGAATTAAAGCTAACATTTTACTCACTTGAAATATTTATTAAGCATCACCAATGATCAATTCAACAATTTAAAATGGACCATTACTTTTTGGTTGCAACTTAGATCTTCTTTGATTTGAGAATCTCTCTTTTCTCTTATGCATCCCTAATCACTTGGTTTAAAGGTAATTCTCTTTCTCGCCTTATTATTTTTTAATGTATATTCTTCATTTTTTCTTTCAATGTGTTATTAAATATTTTTGTTTAGTTATTTCATTATTTCATCTTTCTTTTTACCACCCAAGCTACTTCTCTTATGAATAGGTAAAGGAACCAAATCTATGGAGTTAGTAGGTTAAAGCCTTAAACAATCTCAAAATATGAATGACTAGTAGTATTATGAACAACTTTATTATATGAAAATTCAACGAACAACAAACAACTTTTTCAAATTTTAAATTATTTTTAATGATAACATATAATAAAGTAGTAAAATCTTATAATGTAACATCATGTCACTTGAATTAGGGTTAAAATGGTGTTTATTAGAGATTAATGAGAAATTAGGAAGCATAATTCATGCTTATGCATAATGTGACACACACACACACACACACACACACACACATGATATTATTGATTTTACATATTACAATTATTTGTACATTCATTCATTGACATTTTTCGGATATAATTGATTGTTAAAAAATGCAATCAAAATGTGAATTGTGAGTTATTGGCTTTAAAAATTTATTTGGAGACCATTAGTATTATTTTGAAATTTTTGGTGAATTTTAAAAAATTTCTGAAAATTTGGGATATATTTGGACTAGAACAAATGTTAAGTGGTAGGATAAATTGATACATGAAAAATTTGGATGATTAAGCCTAAAATTGAGAGACATTTAGTATAGTTAAATGTGTGACAAATGGACTAGTAAGTAAATGACAATTGGACCAATTAATATGTGACATGTGGACCAATAGATAAGAGACAAATGGTAGGATATCTAGTAGACAAATGCAAGACATGCAAAATGACATGTGTCAATGAAGGATGAAGACATCTAGCATTCCATAGGGGGCAAACTTTCTGCTGGATCTTTCTACACCTCTTTCCTTGCTCTCCACCAAAACTCACTCCAAATTTCCTTCTCTACATTTTGATCTAATCCTTGCTTACTTGTTACATTAAAGCTAGGCATCTATCCTTCACAAAAAAGCTAAGAACCAGCTGTCCACGTGATGAATCATGCATGAATGGAGGCTTAGTTAATCTGAAGTGAGCTGAAATTGGAAGCTTACAAAGTAGGTAGCAATCTGATCTTTATGATATGTTTAGTAGTATGAGAATGATGCCTGAATTGGAATGAAATATATGAGATATCGGTGAAGATGTATGCTAAAATGTTATGAACTGGAGAAATTTCATTGAATAGGCTTTGGTATTTTGATTATATCTTGAACTGTAGATTTCCAAATACGTTGATTCTTAATAAATTAGAGTCATATGTATACAACTCTCCTGAAGAAGACGAATGTTAATTCTATCTCCAAGCATTTCAAAATCTGGCTGGAAATAGAGTTAGGAGTTCTGTTACAGTTTAAAAATAGTCTGAATTGTTTTGGGTATAACTTTCAGTATACTAAATTAAATTATATGATTTTAGTGTTATTAGAAACTGGAAACATAATGAAACAATTGTCTAGATGAAAGTGTTACTGAAATATACCATTTTCCTTGTCATAATGATCATGCAAAGTTATCCCGAAAGGGGGTGCTAGGATGAAAATGTTGAGGTGTGCTGGAATTTGATAACTGGAATGTTTTGACTGAACATGCTTCTGTATTTTGGCTATATTTTGATCTATATATTTTCAAATGAAATGATTCTTGATTTAAATTGAAATAGAGACATTTCGCTACAAATGTTAAGAGAAATTGAATTTGAATTTTGTCATTAAGGGTCTTGAAATTTAGCTTGAAAGTGAGTCTTGGCTTAGGCAGTAGTACTACTAGGGACAGAAATCATGTCCTGTTGTTATTGAATAAACTGTATTGATATAGGCCGAATCAGACAAAGGTGTCTTTACAGAAGTTATAGATTATTCCCTTATCTTTTGATTGGTATAACGTTTGTAATTTTTGGATATTGGAATTGAGAGATATGAGGTGTACAACTTGAATGCATGATCATGCATTAGCCAAAAT
>JAOSBL010000008.1:6503687-6531408 GCA_027568915.1 Erythroxylum roraimae
TATAGATCAATATCTATGAATTCATAATAATGAACACCAAATTAATGAATATGCCTTTCTTGATTTCCTGATAAAGATTGTACATAACTTTGTACAAAACACAATAAAAGCGATTGTCTTTAAGACACTACTCTAACAGGTACCTCATCACTATTAACCATAAACACATACTTGTCACCATAATTTCTTATTCCTTACTCTCCAAAATAGTTTTGTGACCCTATATGACCTTAAGTGCTTTCTTATTATTCTTTTTCAATTGTTTGTCCCACTTGTTTTTTAAGAACTTCTTAAATTTCTTTATTGTGAGATTAACATCATCTTCATTATTCTCATTTGTAGAGGTCGCCTCATCATCAATTTTCTTATTCTTAGAGACTATAAACAAGTCAACATTTCTTATTAGAGTCAGTTCCTCTTTATGCAATTTAGTTATCTTTATCTTATAGGTGAGGAGTTATTCAACTAGCTCTTCTAATAGTGAGGTACTCAAATCTTTGACTTCTTGTATGATCGTCACTTTTGCCTCCCAAAACCTACGCAATTTTCTTACCAATTTAACATTTTTATACGTCTTAACAAAACCTTTAAGAGAATTAATGATATGAATGAAGTGAATTTACATATTATAAATTGACTTATTTTTCTCCATATGAAACAACTTATATTAATGCACTCATAAGCTTATTTTTCTCTCTTTTACTTGAGTAATGTCCTTATATATGATTTTAAGTATGTGTCATATCTCATGGACAAATTCACATATAGACACACTGTTGAATTCATTTATATTAAGAGCATAAAACAAATAGGCATCACATCTATATTTAGCTTAATGAGTCTTTTATCATTATAGCTCCACTCATTTATATCCTTTAGTACTTTATTCTTCACTTTATCTACAATTATTGTACTCATTGGGACCTAAGGACTATTCTCTACAATTACCTAAAGATTAACCCTTCTGCTTAAAGAGAGGTGTTTTATCCTAGTTTTCAAGCAAATGTAATTGTCACCTTCAATGAAAGAATATCTGTCTACGCATTGACTATTATGGCTAAAAAGTGAATCGAATTGTGTCATAGTGATATTTTCTAAAATTTCTCTAGAAATATAGATGCAATAAATAAGACCTACTCTAACACCAATTATTGGCCCCTAGATGGTATACAAGAGAGGGGTGAAATGTGTATATTCACTTTTTGTCCTATTTTAAAAATAAAAAATGACTTGTCTATTCTAATGAATGATTATGGCAAATTTATATATGATAATCATAAAGCAACTATAATAATGATTAATAAGAGTAAGAAAATAGATAAAATTCATTTATAATGATTTAGCTAAATAATTCTTAACATACGTCCACTCCTCAAGTTCCACTTAAGAATACTATCTTCTTCTTTCAATTGGTAAAGAGGAATCCTTCATAAAATATCTTCTTTGAAACAAGTGAAGAGGAATCCTTACAATTTACAAATCTTGTTCAAGGTCAAGAAGAATCCTCACATAGTGTAACTCAAATTAATTTCTCTTATTGCTATACTAGCGTAACCATTTACAATTTAAAAGTTTTATTTTCTTGATCATATTAATGAACTAAGACTCAATACGATTTATACAATTCACAAATATACTCGAGTGCACTATTTAGCCTCTCATTGCTCTTAGTAATTTTATAATATATCCAAGATACTTCCACAATTCATATGTGATCTATTATATTCAAAATATTCATTATAATGCCTAGTAACAATAGTATTGATTGATAATTTTATACATTAGTCAATCATTATGTCACATTGGTTGATCAATGTAGTCACTAGATTATGATACACATTATTAAACCACGTCAATTAACCACTTACTTATATTGGTCAATCAATGTACCAAAAAATCTAACATTGGTTGACCATTGACTTAGATTGGTCGACTTATATACTTGAAAAAAAAATTTTGCAAACTTTTTACGTTCTTTCAACCATAAAACATACTCCTTTGACATAAACTTCATTTAAAATTATTCATAAAATTACGCAATAGTTTGTTTAAAGTTCAACAGGTTTTATTCAAAGATTAAAACAAATTTAGTCTTGATTATGAAATGATTTATGTATTATGACTTATATGAAAATTATCATGTAATAATTGAATCTTTAATTTATTGAAATGACAAGATATGGTTATAAGAAGGATTACAATAATTTTCGTAAATCTTGATATGCTTCCTTCTTTTCCTTGGTTTTTTACTTGAATTCCCTTAAAACCTTCTAAAGTTACATTTATGCTCCCATTTGCTCATTTTCTTTATCTTTTGATTGTTCAATTAATTCAATTGACTCATTTGCTTACTTTACTCATCCACTAAACTTGATGTTTCATGTATTATCTTATTAATATCACCAAAGATTAAAAAATTTAGTAGTAACATGTTTTGTTATCATAAAAACTATTGGTTATAACTTCACTCTATCTAATATAAAGGAAAGGTACATTTGCCCTAGTTTGTGTAATATTTTATGGTAAAGAAAACTTTAAGAGTAAAGAAGAAAGACCCATCAAATCATGATAACACCCTTATTGACGTAGAGAGGGTCAATGCTAACTCTGAGGATGGCATTAGGCTTAATGAAGTTAATGGTTGTAGAAAAGGAAAAAGCCTATACAAAGGGTGCAAGCACTGCAATCAAAGACAAGGATGAGGCAAGGACCCAAGATGTTGTATATCCCTCCACTTAAGACTTTGAAGATGGCAAAGGTTATGCAGAGGGTTATTAGTACTTCACTTCTAGTAGTTTTATCCATATGATCTCCTCCTTCCATACTCAATAGAGCAATCAAGATACCTGGACAATATGAGCATACCACTCTGGTAAGGCACACTTATATACATGGTGAATTATACATCAACCAATTAGTCCTCTCCTTTTTTTTGGTATGCTTTCTCCCTAGTTTTTTCTTTTGTTCCATCTCTCTCATAGTAATTCCATGCATTAAGTTGTTACTCTCTCCTAGCTCTTCTCCCTTTATCATATGTTCTTTTCATTACAAATATGTTTATTCCCTTTTGGGTGCTCTATTGTTTTCTATTTTTTATTTTTCTCTTGTTTCTCTTGTTTATTGCTTTGTTATTTTCTTTTTGCCGTCCTTGGGCCTCCAAGTATTCATATTTCTTTCTTTTCCATTTTAAACCTAATTTTATTTTCTTTTAAAAATCATATCTTTTTTAATCTTTGTATGATTTTGAGTCATTTTAATTCTTTCACTAATTAGTCCTACAGATTTTTCAAGTCCATATTTTAAACATGAAATTAATTTTATGGAAAATTAAGCTTGTTAACAAAAAAAATTAAAATCAATGTAAATTGATTATGACAAAAATAAAATTAAAAAGTAATGATCTAGAATCAAAATAAATGAAAGTAAATTAAAACAAGATTAATAATCTAATTAATTTATTAAAATTTATTTATATAGAAAAAAATACTTTTGAAAAAGAATGTTTTATATTTTTGTGTGTGTATAAAACTACTACATAAGGAGGTACCATACATTAACATCCCCCCTCAAAATTAAGGTATTTAGGAGTTGGATATCTTATGTTTGAAAACAGGTTCTTGAAATCGCCAAGATGGATGAGATTTCTTGAAAATTGCCGCAATTTAAGTATGTGATAAAGCAGAGATAAGCTGAATAGTTCTTTGAATAACATAGTATTGTACAAGGTGATAATCGATCTCAATATATTTGCTACAATCATGAAAAACATCATTATGAGCAATTTGTATAACGTCAAGATTATCACAAAAGAGAGGATTTACACAAGAAGAGATAATACCCATATCTTGAAGAAAACAACGTATTTAGAGAAGCTTAAAGTTTATGTTTGTAAGACCTGATACTCTACTTCTATGTTATATTAAGACATAACTATTTGTTTCTTATTGAACCATAAAGTTGGGGGATTTTTATAAAAATCTAGTAGTTAAACGTCAATTAGTTGGATCTCTAGTCCGATCAACATCAGAGTATGCTTGTAATTCTAATATAGATGAATGATAAAAGGGAAGAACATGAAAGAGGGTACCTTTCAATACATTGAAGGATACAATGAACAATAAAAAAGTGAGTAGTATAAGGTGTTAACATGAATCGACTAATGATGTGAACATCATAGCCAATACTAAAATATGAGAGAGTGAGATATATATGATTGCCAATTAATTGACGATAAAGAATACCATCATTGAGGAGAGTCCTATTAGTAGTAGAGAGCTAAACATTGGATTCGAGGAGATTGGTACCAATCTTTGGTGTTAGTGATGCTTAATTGAGAGATAAATTCTATGGCATATTTTGCTTGTGACTTATAATATTCAGATCATCATATGAGACTTCAAAACTCAAAAAAAAACTTAGATTACCTAACTCCTTCGTCTCAAATTGTTAATGTAAAAATGGTTTGAGAGTTAAAATAGCTCGAGTATTATCACCAATGATAATCATATCGTTAACAAAAAATAGAGGTATAATCATATCGTCAACAAAAAAGAGAAGAAATATTTCAAGAAAGAGTTGTTTTTACAATTGTTTATACTATTAATCGTATTCCTACTCTTATTATAAGTATTATCTCTCCTTGTGAATGCTTGTATAATCGTATGTCTAATTACCAAACTCTTAAAGTCCTTTGCAATGCGTATTTTGATCTTGTTTTGCCACATAAGTACACCAAAGATCTCGTTGAAGTACCTCCCAACTCAATGATAGGGTTGAACAAAAGAAAGAAGAATTGAAGAAATACATTGAGCAACGAATGTTTTGTATTTCTCTTTATGTGTAAAACTATTACATAAGAAAATATTTATTCATGAATTTACATAAAAATATACATAAGAATATACTACTCTAATTATTACATAAATCTATAATGTATATACATTATACATTAACAATCTAAATACTGAAAAGATAAATTTTAAATTTTAAAATCAATATCTTGCAAATTAAATCTAACGAAAATAAACTTAACTTTTAGAATTATGCAACGACTTTAACGGAGTAGTTAAATTGTTATATTTTAATTAATTTAGGTTATTTATGAAACGATTTAAAATTGAAGGTATTTACTATTTAAGATCAAATAGATCTACCTTTGAGTTACTTAAAACCATTTAGAAATAGTTACGAAGAAATAAAGATAAGTTGATTAATTTTATATTATACAATTTATTATTTTATTAAAAAATTCTGTCATTAAGTGATTTTAATTAGTTAATTTAAAATTATTTATTAACTCTAAATCTGAATTTTTTTTTTAGAAGATAAGAATACGTATAATACATGCAATGGAAAACGAAGGTACTGCCAAAGAAACGAGAGCGAACGTGAACATGGCTGGTGTAGACTTTTAGGTGGCGACTCAGGCTGCTCCTGTCATGAGCTGCTAGTGGAAGACTCACGTGGCTCTTCCAGGACCATGAGCACAATGCTCAACTGTTATGGCGCAATCGAAGCGGTCATTTCTGTCTGGCCCGACCCGAGAAACAGAAGCACGTCCCCTCGTCGATCCACGCTAAGCCCTCCCCAGACCCTGGACTAGAGAAATCCAGCAACTCCTGTGCTTCGGCTATTTCCAAAGGCTATATAGTCTGCTATCAGGATATGGTCAGTCAACATAATATATTGGACTTAAAGGTGCTCGGCTGATGAGTTTAAAAAAGAAGCAAATAGTAAAGAATTTAAAGTGGATAGTTACTTGATGATAAATTCTTCTTACTCTTTATTTAGTAAATAAATGAAATTTATTTTTTAGTGGTGTTATTTTTAAAAATATTTTTAATACTAATTAATTAATTATAATATAATCAATTAAAATATTATAATTAATTAAAATATAATTATTAATTATTTATAATATAATTAATTAAAATATATTTCATTAATTACAATATGATTCATTAAAATATAATTCATTAATTATATTGTAATTAATTAATTACATTATAATTAATTAAAATATTATTAATTAATTAGTTATAATATAATTAATTAAAATATTATTAATTCATTAATTAAAACATTGTAATTAATTAATTAAAATATAATTAATTAAAATATTATAATTAATTAAAATATAATAAATTTTTATTTCTTAATATTTTTTACAAACCAACCACTATCAATGGTAATGATAATCATTCCTTCCTCTTAACCAATTATTATAATTATAATGATACTCATTACTCATTATATTCATTCACATTCTTATTATTATTCTCCGATGCAAGCCAACCACAGCGTTAGTTTTAAGCTCCAGTGTTCCTATTGCTTATCCTTTTTAATATATGCCACTTCGGACTAGAAATTCTTAATTTTCATTACTCATGTCTTAACTGATAAGTGTGTACTGTAGCCTAAAATATTCATCTACATCACCATCTCGATGATCATAGCCAATAACATCAGATAAGACTCCAGTGAATTAGCTTACATTTCAATCTACGCAGAGTTGATTGCCATAATATTATGATTACTATCCTACTTTTATTTGGTATTTGATTGATTAATTTACCCAAACTGTTTCAATCCATTTTGTGATGGTTATACCCTGTGTTGCCTTCCTTTTCTTTGTGTTTTCGGCTTGAAAAATCAAACATTGGGGAGATTATATATTTCGAGTGCAATAGTTTCTCAGTTTCAGTACCATGCAGCCTTGAACTCTGTTTTCCCGGTTCGTCCCAGAAGGGAAGAAGGCTATAATCAGGTCATAAAATGGCAAGACCCTGCCACCTTAGAGAAGCTGGAGCTGATCTTGACTTCAGAGTTCAGACTTTCACTGTTCAATATACCATCAGATGCTAATTCATCACAATAGAACTATATCCAAGTAACAATAAGAGTTAAAAGGAAGCAACATCCTGGCGTCTCACATATAAAAGTTTACAATTCAACAAATCTCCATTGAATATAATTGCATGTAAATGCTGTTTTCATCCAATTTTCACCTTGTAATTAGCATGGCAAGATATTCTACTTATTTTCGAAGCTCCCTCAGTATGCAGCTGAATAACCCAACTGCAGCTTTCATCACATGCTACCCTGTGTCAGACTTGGCTCTTTTTCCAGGAAATTAAAGGTAGGGAAGCAAGAACACCTACTGAAAATTCGCCTAAGAGCATTATTTAGTGATTACTTAGTTCTGAAAACTCTCACTTCGTCTACATCAGAATCACCACCCACTAACATTCTTCCACATTTCACATAGCAATTAACAAAGAGATAAATAAAGCAACAAACTCATAAATAGGACGTGAAGGTCGAATTTTAAAAGCTCAGAAATTGCTCATCAACATATTCAATACTTCTAGACACCACTTCTACAAAAGTTATTACTCGAGCAAACACGAGTTTAACTTTTCTTTGGGTTTGAAAGCAATCCCCTCAGAACCTTCTTTCGTTAATAGTTATAAAAGTATCACTTCAGTATCTTCTCTACACTTCTTTCTATCATACAACCATCGCCTGCACCTAATTTATGCTAAAAGTCTTTCTTCACTTTGATCCAAGCAGAACAAATTTGAACAAAATAATGGATGGAAAAACAAAATGCTTCCCCATCAAACAATACTTTTAAGACTATGGATTGCAAAATTGTTAACAGTTTTACCAGTGACATTAGCTTCAATATCTTTGTCAACAGTTAATTACTCCAAGGTCATTCCTCTACAATTCTTCTGTAGAAAAGAACATAAGCAGCTGGAGTCTTTATCTTATCACGGCTGATAGGATGAACTTGGCTGTCGTCAAAGTCAAACCACCGATCACCACCATGCTACATCAAAATGCAGAGAATTGAACATTTTAGAACTAAGCTAAGCTCAGATAACACCAAGTGATTTGCCATGATTAATTAACAATAAGGTCAGGAAAAGAACTCTATTACTACATAATCTGATATAGGCATTTCCATTCTTCTGTGATAAATTAATGCAATTTGAGGATCTGCCCAAAGAAATTCATAATTACATTACAAAGAGAACACATGGGCACACAAGTAGAATGTATTCAATCTTTGAAGCTGTACTGCCACCGACCAGATAAGCCGTTCTCAGTAAGAGAATGCAGCCCCATATCAGTTAAAAAGAATGATAAATTCATATTTAAACAAGCATATAACTGGTGAAGTTAGAAATATTATGAGCTTTATGTTTCCCCTGTAGGTATCTAAACTTCCAGTAAAACAATGTTTCAAAGAGTAACATGCTTATGCTTTCTGATTACATCAACCTTTGGGTTCAACAGGAGTTAACAACTAGATGGCACAATAGTATTTCTAAATCAACAATGAAGACTTCAGTTTTAACACCAATTTCAACTTTAAAGTCTGAAGTGACAGTACTACCAAAACCTGTATACTATGTCCTCAACTGAACAAATCGTCAAAACAAAGGCCGAAAATGTAAAGAACCAAAACACAAAGATACACTTACATGGATAAATGCTGTGTAATGCCCACCACCCATGCTTCCATAGTGGTTACTGATAGCATAAAGCATGTAACGGTGAGATATCCGACCATTCTTGTATGATATGTATGACGATAAATCAAGATCATCAACAGGGAATTCCACGTATGAGTCTAGTTTGTTTTTCATAAACCGAGTATATGAGAACCGCTTCAGATGAATGACCAGAATCTCTGGCAACCTCCAAAGATCCAATTTTTTACTGGCTTGCTGGTGCTTCTTGCAGCCTGGACAATACCTAAAACCATATACAGTAACAAAAATTACAAAGATGAAGATAATATATAACAGATCAAAAGCTCAAGCGAAAAACATAAGGTTTCTAGAGCTGTACTAATAAAAAGGGAATAAAACTATAAACTAAAATGGATGCATTGCATTCTCAATGTCTATGAATAAAAGTGCCACAAGCCTAGATTATAAAAGATTAAGAAGATTTAACAACTTCATTCACCACTTACAAACTTCTCATGTTCAAAAATTTTGTTATCACCCTCTTGTTCAAGACATTGATAGTTTATTTGAACAGTTATATTTCACATCAGCGATAACTTTTACTTAGAGGAGCCCTTTTGCATATTTTCATATCACATAGTAAGCATGCATAACATTTTCGCAAGGTTATGATTTGTACTTATATAGACCCTAAAGTGCTTGAAAGTTGAACAGAAATAAAGAACATACAGCCCTCTGAAATAAAGTTCCACAATGCAATCAGCAAACAATCAGATGTCTCAAACTTTCCAAAATGTTTATCACTCCAAGTGAGAAATATTCTAATAGCTCTCTGAGCAATAATGTATACTGACCACATATCTTCTGGTCCAAGAGGTTCCTCCTTTAAAAAGGCTTCAAGGCACTTGTAAAGAGAAACAGTTTCCTGAGGTTTCTTTGCATGAAATCCAGACTTGAAAATCTCAGGTAATGAGCTAAGACGGTGAGTGTCGTAAAGTTCAATATGTTTTTCTGGCCAACATACAAGAACATTAAACCGTCTGGTTGTGCCTGTCATAGACACAGGTTCATCCATTGCTATTTTGATATCCTTTATTGTACCCCTGTCATTTGTTACATAAAACTCAAGCTCGTCATCTAATGGAGAATCAATGCCTTCTTCATTTGAGGAATCTACTGCCTCTGTAACTTCTTCAACTGCAGTGCTTTCAGAGGCAACACAATCACCATGAACAGGCATTTGAAATGGAGCAAGCAATTTTACGTATAGATCACGGAAATCAGATCCATTTACTATATTAGACGCCGTCGCCAGAAGAGGAATTCCAAAAGCTTTACAACTTGAATTAACATTATGGGTGTAATGCCTGATATTGAAGAATCAATCAGAGAGTTTGTATGGTAGGATAATACAAATATTAGTATAGGAGGGAAACTCTTCAGTAAATGTGAGTAGAAACAATGTGAAAAATAGGAGACGACACCCCTGACAGTTATAGATATATTATATGCAAATGCTGACAATAAGACATATGAAACTAGCTGGAGAGGAAGATGGATGTTTTATAAGTCCATGAATACACCAGAAGTAGTGGGAATAAGTGTTACATATGCTTGCAGTGATGCAACAAAAATTTCATAGCATTAGAAGAATGCATGAATACAAATACACTGAAGAAAATATCACCTTCTAAGAATTATGACTTGAAAATAGCAGTGTCTATTGGATTTTAGATTCTAATATATGCAAGCAACCTGTATCTAGAAACATACAAACTTCCTGGTGTCGCATGTTAGTTCTAAGGTCTAAAACAATATTTTGTTTTCAATTGAAATGATCGTGTAAGAAAGTTACCAGGTTGTGATTCACAAACTCAAATAGAGGAACCAATTCAACACACTTCTGAGGAGAAATCAGTCATTTTAACAATGCCAGGAGTAGATAATATCAGACTACAACAACAAAACTAAGTTCATATAAAAGTTTTAAATAGATAAAGATCATCCCCTAAGATCATGCCAGTTATATGTAATCAAACACTAGGCTCAGAACAAGAAAGAATTTGACTGCATGCTCTACACCTCAGACATAATTTTGGAGTTAATTATCCCTACATCAAACCTATACGTCTTTGATCTGTACCCATCCCCACCCACATTGCAGAAAGAATGAAACACAAAAAGCAAGAAAAGTATAAGGGTTCACTACACAGAGAATTAGCATATTTTGCACGATTTGCATGAATAGGCAGCAAAATTCTCAGATGCCAAGACAATGGCAACTTCCAGGCTCCGAACAAGAAGAAGAGAAATATAAACCACAGATGCATTGACGAAAGAGGCATCATACATCTGAATAAGGTATTAGTCCATGCATTTTCCAGTCTGATAATCAATTTCCAAAAATGACAACAAAGTAGAATAAGGGGGTTGAGTTTTCCCTGCAGAACTAGAACCATGCAAATTAAATGATCAAAGCAAGAATCAAGCAAAACTTACTCCTTATGCTGATGCATGAATACAATCAAAGGAATACTTCCAACATCTTTCTTCAACCGATAAGCAACCAATCGGTCACCATCTCTGATTAAGTTTAAAGAATCTGTTGGCTCTTCTAGGTAACGTATAATGCAACTGTTGTATACCTGTGTAGAATTCTCCAACTTCAGTAAAGAAATGGCACATGTATAGATAAATTTTTTAAATATCTAGAAAATTCAAGAGATTTTTATAGGCTAGAACGCACCTCTGCTACCAATAGGGTCTCATCACTCCCAAGAGAACAAGCAGCACTTAGGGCCTGGATCAGATCTTCACATTTTCCGTACTTGGGCACAGAAATGGTACATGGCAATGGCATACTACTTCCATCGTTACTGACAACTGTTAAAGTCATAGTCCGTGTATTCGTTGAAGGCAGGGGAAGTGATAAGTACATGAATGGATCAAAAGTAACGGACACCTTTTTGCAAACAGGACAAACTAATGTTGATTTGTACTGGCCCTGCAATGGAAAAAGAATAGCGTGAAATAAAATAGGAACACAACCAGAAGAGTGTAAGAGCAACTCATGCCAACCTCAGTTTAAAGATCTATTGGGCTTTCATCTAGAGCAAGAAATATTTAGAATTGTTTCACTAAAAAATATATAATGTAAATAGAAACATAGCAATCGTGCAGGTCACTTCAAGGTACCATGGACCATAAAACTGATAATTTACAAATCAAACTAAAGATTGAGATATATTGAGATATAATCTATTCCTATGCAAGCCTAACAAAATAAATTTATTGAGTCTTGAGAAAAAAATACAACAATTTACAATCAACATGAAGCAATGAGTATAACATGATTTAGTGAATAACAATTGAATGGACAAAAGAAGCTGTACTTGGCAAACATCAACAATAATAGAGTCATTTCGAGCCACATGATTCCGCCAGTATTCGTCAGCTACTTCTTCATCTGGTCGACCCTCTCCATCCTTGGCTTCTACATAAGGTTTTGATTTTACTCGATTGAGATCCTCATGAAGTCCATCCAACAGAAAGGCAAGCAGTTCCTACACCAAAAGAACAATCAAATTCCCGGTATACATAGAACAGATCTCTGAAAAACTCCACAGCAAAAGGTGAAACTAGGTAATCCAACATTCAGGCCAGAGAGCAAGAAGATTCAGACCTGAGAATCATGCTGATTAAAACCACTAAATTGAGGAGCAAATCTAGCAAGCTTTGACTTGAATGTTCTTGGAGCTACTGGACTTGCTCCGGGAGCCCATAACTTCCTTATTAGATCTCCAAAAGCTAATGCAATCTCTCCCTAGAAAAAGGACAAAAATATTAGGAAACAAAGGAAGGAATTAAACTGCAAAACAGATAATAGACAACAGCGTTACCCCATTTTTAACAGGTAATGATGATTATTTCAAAATAAACTATAGATAAAGGATAAAGGATAACCTACATCCATTCCCAATGGGTTGTCATGATTTATTTCTCTACCATAATCTCCAAGGAAGTAGTCTACAAGCTTTGGTGTGTGTGCTAAACACTGTATGGCACTATTCATGAAGCAAGTATTTCCAAGGTTCTGTAATCCTGTCAATCCCAAAGAACCAGCTTCTCCAGATTTTCCGAAGAGTGTGGACGAATTACGAAACAAATTGGTACTGGTATTTCCAGTAGTGCCATTCATAGCAGAAATTCCATTGGAATGTATTCCATTAGAATGTTGTGCATCCTCTTTTCTTCCTTCTCTACACTTCATGTTATCTGATAGCCCATAAACTTGCAGCTCCAAAAAGATCTGCTGATAAGAACAATGATAATCATAAGATATAATCTATAGGCATTAAAGTGGCATGAATTAAAAACACAACAGCCTCAAACCACAAAACAAGTTACTTATAAAGTACATATCCAAATAGTAATAGGTAAAAATAGGTAAGTACAACTTAAGTTATAGCTCATTTAGGAAATGCCACGCTGCTGGAATGTTAGGCAAAGGGAACAGCATAACAGAGCTAAAAACAATTCCATCTTTGTCATTTTTCAGGTTGGCAGACCAACATTAGAGCTTTTGACTGGGGCAAGAGTTCAGTTAAGTGGGTAAAACAGAAAATCAAGAAGATTCTTATCCAGTTACAATCTTGCCTATGATGGTGACACAAGAAGTGTGAGGAGCAAAATTGAGGCTAGCAAAAGCATATGCAGTTATCTGTAATCCATGTTACATGTTCATCAGGTTACACTAAATGGTCAAGAGATTTAGAAGTAGAGAAATTGGACATCATAACAACATATACATGCATAAACATCAAGAGCATAGGCATAAAGTAGTTGGCAGCCCCACCAATGTTCAATAAGAAATTGTTTGATCATCCCAAATAGTAGCTTCATAAGCATACAACTACAGAACACAAACATCAAAGAATGATGAAAAGATAGGAAAGATTTAGAAGTCTAAAATCCTTTTCCTTGTTCTGTTTTTCAGGAGGTATTTTCCACTAGAATGGTACAAAATTGATTCAGAAACCCAGCTTCCAGCTTCCAGCCTCCAGCCTCCAGTCTACCAGTCTTCTCATACCAGTCCAACATTGTCAACCATATCATTTTAGGAAACAATCTATCAACCACTTACCTCCTGATCTGACTGCCGCTGATAGTCCTTTGGAGAATTGCTCCGATCATTAATGAAAAATAGGGTCGTCTGTCCAGAGAAGTCCCATAGACGTATCTGTAAAACAGCAGAAGTTAATAAGTTCTTTCCTGCTTCTCAAGCAAACTACACCAAATCCTTCTGAGAGAGATTCTATATATTACCGTCTCAATATCAGCACTGAAGATCTTGCAGGCTCTTTTGAAAAGCTCAGTTGAATTGTCCTGAATGAATATAATGTAAAAGATATAAAACATTCTCAACAAACAGAATGGCAACTCCAAAGATAGCAAAGCACCAGAAGTTAGACTGAAGGTGAGTCAGACGACAGAGAACATTCAAGGGATATGAATATCATGGAACAAGATTATCAGTAGGCAGTCTAATAATATCTGCAAAATAGGGTATCTATAATGCATTGTTTTGGCATTAGAACTAAAGGTATTGGCTGCTTAAAAAATGTTCATACACTTTTCATTAGTCATGATTAATGACCATTTTTCTCAACAACCGTTACACATGACTGCTCATGAATTTAATATATATGCAAGATACAACATTCAGACAGATGAAGACTCTTTCTTAATGGTTGGCCAAATGCAAAATAACCAAATCCCAGTCATGTAGAAACACGTGGCCTTAGGATGAACCTAAAAGGATAAAGCAGATATAAGTTAAAACTAACCTTTTTGCTAATTTTTACTCCCAATGAATTAACTTCTCGCAATACAGATAGCCTCAACTGTAAGGGATATACATCTGATATATCATCTTCTGAAGCAGAAAAGTTTTTCCCACCCTTTGCAGCTTTACTGTCACTATGCCTGAAAGGGACAGAAAAATACAAAAAGCATCAAGTGATCATGTTTCTAAGGAAATAATAGGCAACATTAAGGGCATAAAGTTCTCAATATGTATACATTAATGACACTGAACAGTTCTACAAAATAGTCAAGTTCAATATCATGTTATATACACCATTTCTAAGGATGGATATCTAAACTACCACCCATTATCATACAAAGGAAGTGAGTGCCAAAAATTGCAAAATTGGTTGCTCACTTTTATATGCATATTATAATTCTAAAAAGCATAAACTGCAGTCAACAGAAACAAGAGAAATTCTTCAATATCATGAGAGAATTGAGTGTTTACATGTCCATATATTTGCATATTTTATCCATGGACACGTGCAGTATATCACATTATGATCCACACAACCAATCAAATAAACACTTACGAGTGCTTATCTTAAAAAAGACCATTGTCTAACATATAGCACCACGGGTAGGAAAAATAAGGAGATTAGAAACATGTAAAATAGAAGAGCAAATTTCAGGTCCCCTATGCCCATACCAAATGTTAGTCCCCGCAGAGTTTACTCGGCAACATAAGCTTCCACCGCAAAAGGAAATCATTTAGACAGATGGCAAACCATGTTTAACAGTTAAAATATGCTCAAAGGGAAAAACTCATATGGGAACACACTGTATCATTAGGTTAGCTACAAATGATATCAATTTAAGGACCAGGTAGAAAACATCTCAGTGTTCCAAAACAGGGAAGCAATTCTAGAAGTTGAAAAAATGGAGTAAGATTGGTTGGTGCACGTAACATCAACCACATTAGCAAACTTCGTCTTAATCCAGCAGCAGCTTCTGATGGTTATCTTAGCTAGATGCAACCCCACACTTAGCACTCAATGAAACTTCACCATAAAAAGAACAATAGTCTTCAAAACAGAATGGAACCATGTTTATAGTTGCAGCGCATCAAGCGAACTGGCAATGACGATGCTTCTGATGTAAACTACTTTTAAATACAATTTGCAGAAACCTAGAGTACTGCTAAGAGAATAGACGAGATGGACCAAAATTAAAGCAAAATTCATCAGCTAGAAACCCGGGCACAAATACATGATAATTAAATACCGTAACTCTCACGATAAGCTCCTATTCACTAATATAATCAAAACAATGAATGCAGAAAAATCGATCATGAAACTCACCATTTAAGTGCTCTCAACCACATTTCCCCAGAAACCAAGGCAAAATCCCGACCCGAGACACCCACTTCACCGTTTTCACCATTCAGTAGAGAATCATCTTCTCTCCTCAGACTAAACACAAGATCTGAGTTGAAGATGTTGTTAATGAGCTTCATGGCACCCCCATAAGAAGATCCTTGAGTTACCGTGTATAGCACCCCTTTTTTCCCATCTGATTCACTCGACGTCGTTGAATCTTGGGCTTCCCTCCACCACCTGACAACGAAACCAATTTACAAATTCATTTCAATCCCAAAAATCATTTAACACCAAACTAAGCCTAAAAGATTATTAAAAGCAAAGTACAACAACCCCAAATCTGAGAAACCGTCATTTCAATTTTCGATCAACATCACACCCATCACTCAGATTGATCAAAACTGGGAAACCCACGTGATAAAATCAAAAAAGAAGAAAAAAACAGTAGCCTCCATTCATAAAGTTAACAATTCGTTCAAAAATCATAAACAGACACAACATTTGAATATCCCGACAAACGTTCTTCACCCATTCCCTTGGTTTCAGATTTGAAAAGTTTTTCCTTTATGAATATGCATAATACCCAATCAAATCCACCAACAATGGAATGACCCAACGGGAACTTGGCACTCAACCTTTGTTCTACATATTAAAAAAAAATAAGAAACACATCCGAGTAAATGAAGTAGAAATTATGGAGAGAGAGAGAGACCCGAAAGGAACGAAATAGACTCGCTGGTCATTGTCGGAGTCGAGTCGCTGTGTTGAAACGGAGAGATCCTCGCAATGACCGTTCTCCATTCAACAGAGAGAGAGAGAGAGAGAGAGAGAAACTATCCTTAAAATTTCAGAAATGAGCAGAGCAAATGCTTAGAAATGAGCAGAGCAAATGCAGATCATATTTCCTTTCACTCCCTATAAATTTGGAAATGCACAGACAGAAAAGGGAGACAGAGACAGAGACAGAGAAGCAATGAAGCCCTTTTCCCTTCTTTCTCCTTTTTTATTTTTGTGAACAGGATTGAAGGAAGGCAAAACAAAAATAAAATACAATAAATCAGATGTATAAGGTGAAATTGGAATATTAAACTGAATATTCCAAAAAGGCATAGAATTTATTTATTATAATTTTTAATATGTCTTTTCGTATGGAATTATTGTAGATGCTCCGATTGGGCATGTGTTATTTTGAATTGTAAAACAAAAGATAACTAGGCTTGGTGACAAATAAGGTGAGGAAACCTATGCACGTTTTTTGGAATTCCCAAAATTTTGCAGCTTTTTATGTGTTGTAATGGTTTTAAAAATCAAAATTAAATCAGTAAATAAAAAAATTAAGGTATCATAAAAATTAAATAAAATTAAAATTTTAAAATATGATCGAAAGAATTTAAAGTTTATTTAAATAAAAATTGTTAAATAAAAATTAATTGATTTGTTTTCATTTATAACAACTTATCAATTTAATAAAATAGACTGATTAATTAATAAACTAATTAGTTTTTAACAACAAGAGTTATTAAAATAAATTGAACTGAAAATTTTAAATTAAACTAAAAAATTGAACGGTTCAAAATTTTTATAATTGAATCAATCGAATCGATCAGATTTTTTAATTTCGTGTTAGTAACAAATGTTTTATTCGTAAATGCATTATGTTGAATCCTATCTTGACAATGCGATATAATAACTGTCATTTTTTAATTTGTAAAATTGACTAAACTTTATTCCATTTCTTATAATTAAGAAAATGTAAAAATTTACTCTTATCCTTAATTAATATTATATAAATGAAAGTATTGATTAAAATTATTGGTTGTTTTAGACTTTAAATTAACGATATTTTTGTCTTTTTTAAATTTTAAATCAACTATTTTTTTGATTTTTTTGATTTTAAATTAATGATTTTTATCTTTTTTAGGAATTTTTCCATCTTTTTAGTGATTTTTCTATCTTTTTGATGATTTTATTGTCTTTTTGAGATTTTAAATCACTAATTTCTATATCTTTCTTAACGAATTTTCTGTCCTTTTTAAAATTAGTTTTATCATAACTTAATATTATTTTTCTAGAACTAAGAAAGCATAATTACATATATTTTTAAATAATTTAAATAAATTATTTGATTAAAATGTATACTTTAATCAAATATTTATTTGAACCCTAACCTAAGAAGATGAATGGTATTGTTCAAACCATTTTTTTTATATGAATCAATGATGCATTACCGAAAATTTTAATTGTAATTTTGTATGCGTGTACATTAATTTATTATATTTTCCGAGAAATTATATATATAAAAAAGGGAGATAATGGGTGGTCCTGACTTTAGGCAAAAATTTTCTCCAGTGAAATTTGGGCTTCCTACAGGCCCAATGGTGGCTATTTCAGCCCAAATATAAGGCTAGTGGCAGTGAGATCCAATGCGAGCTTGATTGTTAACATAATTATGTTTTTAATAGTAATTAACCAATGGATTATATTTAAGATTAATCTTGGACGCATTATTTTACAAGCCATTTACATGACTTAAGGGGGAAGCTATTAGTTGAGAAACGGCGTCCTTTTGGCCCGTTGCAGTATAATATTCGATAACTTGCACCCTACGACGGAAGTATCTAGAACAAAATCATGAGGCAATCCAACGGTCCAAATCGCACAAAAGAACAAAGCTAAAAGGCAAATTCTAGACCCTTCTTTCTCTGAGCAATCTCAGCCGTCGCTTCACACCATATAAATTCTATACCCGCACAATTCTCCGTCTCCAAAGTCTCTGCCTTTTGTCTGTGGTATTCTTTGCTTGCCCAGACTCGGAGCATCTCGCAGCCGATCGTTGGACTTGGAAGGTAGCGAGTAAAGATGTTTGGGAGAGCGCCGAAGAAGAGCGATAACACAAAGTACTATGAGATATTGGGAGTGTCGAAGAATGCTTCACAAGACGATCTCAAGAAAGCCTACAAGAAAGCCGCCATTAAGAACCATCCTGACAAGGGAGGCGATCCTGAGAAGGTATTATTTTTGTATAAAATCTGCCCTTTTATGAATGTTCATGTTTTAAAATTGTTGGTGTAAGAACTTGGGGGTAATAGATTCTTCTTTTCTATTTATTTTTGTTGTTTGGTTGTAAATGTGTTGTCAATCCTGTTTTTAATGACGATTTTTTGTTAAAATTAATCACAAGATTTAAGTGCGTGTAGATCGATTTGGTACTTCAGTGGTTGTGAATTTATTTGATTAGACGCTAAAATAATAGTTGAAATGTGAGGTCTGGCAATTGAGGTTGTGTAATTGGTATTGTAGTTCAAAGAGCTAGCTCAGGCCTACGAGGTCTTGAGTGATCCTGAGAAGCGTGAGATATATGATCAGTATGGTGAAGACGCACTTAAGGAAGGAATGGGTGGTGGAGGTGGTGGACACAACCCCTTCGACATCTTCGAATCGTTCTTTGGTGGTGGCAACCCATTTGGAGGTATGCTTAATTTATTTTGTTCTATGTAGCTGGTTAACCTTGTAATTATCGTATGGGGACTGAAGAAGTTGTTTTGAGGCAGGTGGAAGTAGTAGGGGAAGAAGGCAAAGGCGGGGAGAGGATGTGATTCATCCACTCAAGGTCACACTAGAGGACCTATACGGTGGTATATCAAAGAAGCTTTCCCTTTCTAGAAATGTTATATGCTCCAAGTGTAAAGGGCGGGTGTTTTGGCTGTCTTCATATTGATGACTCTGTATGTTAATTAGGATTTTAAAGTAATGGTTTTTCTCAATTTTTGAGCTACAGAAAGGGATCAAAATCGGGAGCTTCAATGAGTTGTGGTGGTTGTCAGGGCACTGGTATGAAGGTTACAATCAGGCAACTTGGCCCATCCATGATTCAACAGATGCAGCATCCTTGCAATGAATGTAAAGGTACTGGTGAGTCTATTAGTGATAAAGACCGATGCCCCCAGTGTAAGGGGGAGAAAGTTGTTCCTGAAAAGAAGGTTTTGGAAGTGATAGTGGAGAAGGGAATGCAGAATGGGCAGAAAATCACATTCCCTGGGGAAGCTGATGAGGCGGTATGTTGTTTGTGGTTACTGATGGTTACCTGCCCCAGTTTGTTTTGAGATAAAATAATAAGGCTGACTGTTGCTTTTGATCTTTTTGAAGCCTGATACTGTCACTGGTGATATAGTCTTTGTGCTTCAACAAAAGGAACATCCTAGATTCAAGAGGAAGGGAGATGACCTATTTGTGGAACACACGCTGTCTCTGACCGAGGCTTTATGTGGATTCCAGTTTTTGTTGACCCACTTGGATGGCAGGCAGCTTCTTATCAAATCAAATCCTGGCGAAGTGATTAAACCAGGTAAGTAGAGGAAAAGAACATGCACCTGAAGGTATTTCTTGTTAGATGTTCTCCTAACTTACATTGCTGTTCCTATGCAGATTCATACAAGGGAATCAATGATGAGGGCATGCCTATGTACCAGAGGCCATTCATGAAGGGAAAACTATATATCCATTTCACGGTGGAGTTTCCTGAGTCACTGGGCGCTGACCAGGTTAAGGCACTTGAAGCAATTCTCCCATCCAAACCAGCAAGTCAACTGACGGACATGGAGCTAGATGAATGTGAGGAGACTACTCTACATGATGTTAACATCGAAGAGGAGATGAGAAGGAAGCAGATGGCTCAGCAGGAGGCATATGATGAAGATGAGGATATGCCTGGCGGTGCGCAGAGGGTCCAATGTGCTCAGCAGTAACTGATCAAATGGACTTGATTTAAAAGCTTAAATTGGTGTGTCTTAGGATACAGTTCGAAGGGTCAATGCACGGGGTGGAATTCATAAAGCTGTTTGATAATTTTGTGACACGTGTGACGATCACGAAAACATTTAACTGACGGGATGAGACTTTCAGTTCTTATATGAATTCAGACGGGATAAGACTTTCTGTTCTTCTATGAATTCAATCTATTTGTAATGAAGTTGGTTGGTATGACTAGTATGTAATCCTCTATAATGTTTGTGTTTTAGATATCCTTCTATAATGTTTGTGTTTTAGATATCCTTCAAGGTGAAATTAAATGGTGTCGTGTTTGAATTAACATATGTTGTCTTGACATTTCAAGCTGTCCTCGTAGAGGATTAGGTCTTGGTGTGGATATCTTTGTTTTTGGCATGCAATTAAATCTCTTGTTCGTGAGAGTTATTCGAGTTTGGATTTCATTCGGAACATTTCAGATTACGTCATTAGAGAATGGAAATTTACTGATCCCCTCTGAATGTAGAACATGTATGGGATAAATGGTGCAGTGGTTTCTTTTTTATAGAACTTGATTAACAAAACCCAACCAACTTGAGGCGAGTAAATCGTAGTATATGGCAAAATCTTCATGAGATCTGTCTGGGAATAAAAGTCCTTGTTGCAAACTGAAATGTTGAGTCTGGTTGTAGAGACTCGTAAAAGACCTACAAATGTCAGTAGGAGTGAGTGGGATGGGACTGGGAGGAAAGGACTGAGGACAGGAGATTGATGGTGGTGAGGTCGTCAAATGTGCCCCAATAGAGACATTGTAACGCTGAATGGTGTACTAATCAGATTGGTTGAATTGCACTGGCATGTCCTTATTCTGTTTTTACGAAACATCCGCAGAATAGAGACACTTGGCATATTACTAGTTTACACATAATTGCTGCTAGAGCTCTTGTAATTCTAGGATTATAACAGTTCCCAAAATCAGGGACTATCATCTGGCGAATAGAGCTGCGAAAGCGAGATTCTTGGATCCACTGGATTACTTTTTCTGATGATTGACTAGTAATCCCCATATGCTCAATTATAAACTTCTGAACACATAATTTCCAATAGAGCTAAGGAGTCCAACATCGGGTTGCCATTCTAGGAATAGAGGTGATCAGGTATACATTGACGTAAAAGAATATAATACAGCTAAACCTTAAGCGAGATACTGGTTGAGCATATTGAGACATTATATGAAGAGAATCAGATGTTCCTGCTGTGTCATTCGGCGTCAGTCCCACCGTCCATGTGCAATGCAAACGAAAGTCTGGAGTTTGTGGATACTAAATAAAATGTAGCATCTGAGAAGTTATATTGGTCAATTGTGTTTCACCTGAAGTGATACCTTACCTTGCATATATTTTGAGCAACTAAGCAAGCAAGTAGCCGCATTTTGTCATGCTTCTCAAGTAGCTCCAATATTTTTGGCATGAATGTTTTCGCACACTTTCTTTGCAATAATCAAATCTGAAATTCATATTTCACACTTTTCTTTATTGTCAAACACTATTAATTAGTATTATTAACGTAGTATTCAGACCTCATTTGTCAATATCTATTTATACTCTTCATTTTCTCCTAAAATTATGTACATTAATATTGTGTTATATTTAGTTGATTTGTTTTTTCAGTTGAAATCACTTATAGCCTGTTTGGTTCAAGGAATGAATTATTATTATTATTATTATTAGGAATAGAAAAGATGAGGAATAAAATAGAATGAGTATTACTTTGTTTAGTTCAAGGAATGGAATAGATAAAGAATTTCTATATCAATGTTTTGTTGATAATATAAACTTGGAATAACAAGGAATAACCAACAAAAAGATCAAATTATTATTATTATTATATGAAATTAATTTTCTTCTTCTTCTTCTTCTTCTTCTTATTATTATTATTAAATGAAATTAATTTCCTTATTTTATTATTATTATTATTATACGAAATTAATTTTCTTATTTTTATTTTTATTATCATTATTATACAAAATTAATTTATTATTATTATTATTAAATTTCTTATTATTATTAATTTTCTTCTTCTTCTATTTAATAGTAATAATAATTAATAATAATAAGAATAATAAGGTTAATAATAATAATAAGAAAATTATACCAAGCTTTAAGAGCTTTTTTTAAACCATATAAACTTTTGGAAAGTTTGTAAACATGATTCGGTGAATCATGTTTTTCAAAATCAAGAGGGAATAAAACCATTTTAAAGAACACTTTTAACATCTATTTAAACAATCTAGAATTCATATATGATTCAAATACAAGCAAGAGCCTATTGACTTCTAGCCTAGCCACCAGAGCAAAAGTTTCCTTGAAGTTGATACATTCCTCTTGATTGTAACCTCCTTTTTTATTTTAAACGGAAGAACTCGTAGTCGCTATCCTTTAGATGCGCACTGAGTAAACGGAGGAACCCGCAGTCGCTATTATTATTATTATTATTATTATTAAATAGAAGAAAAAGAAGATTATTATTATTATTATTATTATTGTTGTTAATTATTATTATTATAATTATTATACGAAATTAATTTTCTTATTATTATTATTAACTTAATTATTCTTATTATTATAAATTTTTTACTTATTATTATTAATTTTATCCACTATTTTTATTTTTATTTTTGTTATTAAATTTCTTATTATTATTAATTTTCTTCTTCTTTCATTTAATTATTATTATTATTATCGTTGTTATTATTATTATATGAAATTAATTTTCTTATTATTATTACTATTATTATTATTGTGCAAAATTAAATTTCTTATTATTATTATTATTAACTTTATTATTTTTTATTATTATTATAAATTTTCTACTTATTATTATTCTTATTATTATTAATTTTGTCCATTATTTTTATTATTATTATTATTATTAAAATTTTTTATTATTAATTTTCTTCGTATCTCAATATGATTTACATCTATCGACTTACTCTCTTTATCTTTGTTGGTGTCCCTAGTGGTTGAGGTTGATCTATTCCAAAGCATTTCAGTAGTTCGATGGTATACTTTACTTGATTGGTAAAGATTCCTTCCTTCATTTGCTTGATTTGTATTTCAAGAAAGAAGTTAAGTTCTCCTGTTATACTCATTTTGAGCTCGCTACTCATACACTTATAAAATTATTCACACATTTTCTTATTAGTAGCAGTAAAAATAATATCGTTAATATAAATTTGAATAATTAAGATATCATGATTGTGCATTTTAATAAAAACTATAGTGCCAACCTAGTCTTTAAAGAATTTATTTTTAAAAGAAATGCACTTAGCTTATTATACCAAACTTTAAGGGCTTGTTTTAAACCATATAAACTTTTGGAAAGTTTGCAGACATGATTTGGTGAATCATGTTTTTCAAAATCAAGAGGGAATGAAACCATTTAAAAAGACACTTTTAACATCTATTTGAACAATCTAGAATTCATATATGATTCAAATACAAGCAAGAGCCTAATGACTTCGAGGCTAGCCACTAGAGCAAAAGTTTCCTTAAAGTCGATACCATCGTCTTGATTGTAACCCTTTACTACTAATCTAGCTTTTTTCCTCACAATAGTACCTAACTCATCTAATTTATTTTCAAAGATCCACTTTGTACCTATATTTGGTTGATCACTAAGTCTAGATACTAAATCCACATTTTTTTTTCCTATCAAATTGATTCAAATCTTAATCCATATCAAGAACCTAACTTTCATCATTAAGGTGCCTTTTTCTATTGTATTAGGTTTAACTTGAGAAATGAAAGTAATATAAGATAAATATTAAATATGAGATTAACCCTGTTTAAAAGGGTTTTGAAAGAAGAACATCTCATTCCTCCATTTTAATAAGATAGTCTATTCGTTCTGGAAAAGCCTAAATTTTAATTATCGATATATTTGATTTTGTTGAATTTTCCAATTACCCATTAATTTTTAAAAACTTCTATTATTATTTCATTTTCATTTACAATCATTTTCATTAACACTAGAAGAAAAAAAAAAGATATAAACTTAAATTTAGTAAATGAATTTAATTTTTAAGAATTTTAATTTCTCCAATTACAAGTAAGTTAAATCAACGAACTTAATATCCTCTTATAAGATTTATATCAAGACCACCTACCAGTGAAATGAAACTAATTATCATAATTTTTGAATTTGAACACTAATTCCTTACCTCTTATAAGACAATTAATCGGATTATGCAAAATAAAACAAAACAAAACAAAAAAAAGTAACCAAAGCCAAAACACTTTTTAATAATTTTCATAAATTACAAAAACAGGAATAATACACCAAACATAGAAGCATAATCATACGAAACCCTAAATTACCTCGTTTTATCAATAATGGAAGTTTGACGTGGTGAGTGAAGAATTGCCCAAGAGGCTTCCACTTCAAAGGTTTCAATTGGCCTCTACTGCAAAGGGATCAGTATTTAAAAATAACCAACTTGGTCCTCAACGATCATATGCCCATAAGCAGACCTGCGATGCTGTAATTGGGGCAACACAAATTCTAATTATGGTAGCCACGTCCTCATATTTCGATAAAATTTAGAATTTGCTAGAACTATTTTCCTATGATCTAGTCTTGTCCACAAAAAAGAGAAGCAAATTATTCAGTCAAGATAAACCTTAATATCAATCCCATTATCAATAAGAGATTGAACCACAGCTCTGATTTTTCCTTCAAATTTGTCCCTCTCCCTAGGAGTGTAGGAAGCAGTATACACATCAGCTTCTCTAGCCCTCTCAGCCAAAATCCGCCCAATCGCCAAACAAGCAGGTATGTCTGAGCGAGATTTGAGTACGGCTTTTACATCTTTAGAGTTAGTACCAGCAACTGCAACCTGCTTAGATGTGACCCTGTGAGTAAGAGATGCAGTAACAAATCTCTTTGAAATGTATACGTCAAGTGTAAATGGCTCCATGTAAGCAACGGTTCGTTGCTTGAATGATATATGTTTCTTTAAATTTTTTGGCCTTTTCTCCTTCTGGTAGGTATATGGCCTGCTGTTATCATCATCGAGGAAATCTTCGACTCCAAAAAAACTTCTTGGTGCACAGTAAACCTAGAATTAAATGTGGTAAAGAACGTAGCGTATGAAACCTCAAAACAGTTTCCCTTATGAAATTTGTTGGAAGCAAGATTGTTGAAAACTTTATAAATGCAAAATAGATACTAATAAAAATGGGCTTATAATAAGGTTATATTAGGGGAGCCAAATATTTAGCAAACTAAATTTTCTAAAGCAAGAAGAGTAAAATATAAAGAAATTCTTACATTTGGAATCTTTCCCTACAACATTCGATAGAAAACGTGAGAATTAAAAAACAGATAAAAAGAACCAAAAGAGCATGCATACCTGTCCACGATGGAATCCAAAAGTGGGCACGCACAGAAAAGGCCTTAACTTGTGTCCACTATTTGCAAGTACCCTATTGTTCAAAATCTTGCCAAGCACTTGTATCAACATATTTATCTGTTTTCTCTCTTGCAATCAAATAAGCTATTCACAAGAACAAGCACATGGTAAGGATTTCACCTGCGAGAATATGACCTGACAACCCAAAAAAGAAAAGAAAAGAAAAATTTTGAGTAAAAGGAAATAAAGGAGGAAGATAAACATGAAGAAAAGAGAATGCAAAATCAAATATTTAATTGGAACTTTTGATTGAAGGTTGTGACTGACTGACTAACATCAAAAGAATTTCGAACCCACATATATAATGGCAAGTGGATTAAAGTGTTATTTACTCATCAATATATCAAACAGCTTCTGCTTCTTCTGCTTTGACTCGACCCAAATAGCCAGCTGTTTCACGACCTTACTAGGCTTAAGGTTAGGCTGCTCAATTGTGACAAACATAATGTCTTTCACCAAAGAGTTTGTCATCTTATCTATGTCAACTGAGATTGTAGCAGAATACATTAACACCTGGGGTTGTGAAAGAGCCTAAATATTTGCATAACCTGGTCTCTAAAATCCCTTTGGAGCATGCAATCAACTTCATCTAGAACAAACATCATTATATCATCTAATTTATATCATGCTTTGTTAGAAGATTAATTAGTCGGCCTAGAGTTCCTACAATCAATTCCACTCCTTGGCGGATGCGGTGGAGCTGACCCGCCAAGGCATTGCCACCAACCACAAGTGCAGTCTTAAAAGGCAAACCTTTTCCAAGCAACTTTGCTTGATCCTCAACTTGTATACAGAGCTCTCTAGTTGGAGTTGGAACAATTGCTAGTGGATTTTTATTCTTGTGGAAGTGTTTAATGTGGAAGTGTTTAAGGCGATAACTAGCACAACAGGAAACAATAGGAACAAGAAAGGAAGCAGTTTTCCCTGAGCCAGTGTCAGCAGAAGCAAGCAAGCTGTTGCCTCTCACAACAGCTGGGATGGCTTGCATCTGGATGGGTGTAGGCATATCATATCCTGCAGATTCTATATTTTGAAGGAGCTTCTGAGGAAGACTACAAGAAGAGAATGTCAAAATTGGAGGAGGAATCATCTTGCTGCTAACACGGATTTGAAGTTTTGTTCTAAGCAATTCAATTTGATCATCTGTCAAGGATTGAGATTCAAAAGCATTAAGAGAATCTCTGACATAGAAGCACTCATCGGTAACAGGTAAAGTTGTAGGAGGCAAGTGAACAATGGGAGCACAAGTGTGGGTACTGGGAAGCCTTCCCAGTAGGGTTTGTTTGCACTCCATGCTGCAAATGTCATCATCAGTCTGGTCGCATATGTATTCACCACGGTGACCATAGACAGCACAAATAGGCTCGTCAGGCAGAGCATATCTCTGCTCCTTAGATGTCCTTTTTACCTTGCTTTCTGTTTCAAAGACTGTGGAACTGGCATTGGCAACGACGATGACGCAAGGAGTTTCAGTTGTTCGTTCACTCATCATCATCGATCATACGCCTGCCTTTAGTTTTTCGTTTTAGTATCTTTTTTATCTTCTTCCTCAACCAGGATGAGTGAACCAGTTAGAATATATTTCTATATAATTAATTATTTTCCAATACAAACCAGTTAGAATAAAATAATATTTAACATAATTGAAAAAAAAACTGATTTGATTTCATGATGAAAAGTCAAAATCTTGACAGGTGACCATAAGCAAATAGTAGTCTTAAGATGTGCCAATCTTTGATAACAATAGTTGTCAGCCGATAAACAACACAAAAGTAATCTTCAAGCCTGTAGACAGGTGAAGAATACATGGATTGAACCAGTAATACAGACAC
>JAOSBL010000008.1:6589121-6616075 GCA_027568915.1 Erythroxylum roraimae
ATTGTGCGCAAAAACGGCTGTTGCTTCTGAAAGATCCTTGAATGCTGCTAGTGAGCTTAGAAAGTGACGACGACAAAATCTCAAAGCAAATTATATTTGCAATTTATCTGTGAAGCATCCATCATGTCCATGCTTAGAGTCCGAAGAGAGCGAAAGTTCACATCCAAAGAAGACTCATCCAAGTATAACTCTTATTTAGCTCTTTTTCACACAAAAGCAATTTACGCACACACCTCCTTTTATAAAAACCCACGATATATATCCAATTAACACACTTCACCTTCTAACGCCCACTGCATAAGACCAACACGTAGAATTTTTTATTCACCAATAGTATATCACGCACACACACGGAGCACACCCATGACACAACATAAATCACTTTTCTAATTCAATTAGCTCCTCTCTTCAGGTTGACGCCAACACACCCCACAGATGCACGTGCACGATTCTCACACTACTAAATCATTCACCAACACGCAACAACCACTTCTCTTTCTTTCTTCACTTATTTGAAATTCAAAAATCCACACAAAATATAATTCAATTACCAACATGATAATAAAATTCAATCCAAGATAGGATTCTTTTTCAACTAGAAGATTATCCCCAATAACTTTTGAATCCAAGTCATTTTCTAATTAATATCTTATATGTCCAATTAATAAATAATGTCAAAACTAATTATTTAGATATATAACATATATCTAAATAATCAGCTTTTGGCATTGTTTGTCACAAATATGAAACTCCTTTTAAATAACATAATTGGACATACAAGTATCAAATTCACAATTCATATGACAAATACTCCCCCTTAATCAAACATCAAGTTCCAAAGATCATCAAGTTTATTCAATCATCCAAATTTCTCCCCCTTGGGACAAAAAGATGCCAAAAAGCACGACAAATAGTCACACATATACCTTAAAATCTCCCCATAAATGGAACAGTCACCAAGAACAATCTGATGTCTCCCCCTTGGGACAAAATATAGTATCAAAACGCATAATCATAAGAATCAACAATAGATGCAACAGAAAAATCATAAGCAAGCCAAGAAGACAAATTACCACCATTTAAAATACTGAGAGATATGCTTGAAAAAGGGAGAGATACCCGAGAGAGATCCATACTAATGAGAGAGCTGAAGAGTCTTTGGTGGAGCTAAATAGAAGTCACAATGCAAACTACTAAAAAGATGGGATGACAATAGCAACATAAAAACTAAAGAACTAAAGAATTTTTTTTTACGTTTCCTCTTTTTTTTTTCTTTTTTTTAAACAACATAAAAAATACTTCAAAAATGTAAAGCACACAGTCCCTGTGCCTCTTGAAGAAATTCAAACCTGGTCTTTTTCTTCATCATATTATCTTTTTCATCAGTTTTTCTTCTAAAGTAACTAACTTGTCCTCGGTCTGACTAGTTTCTTTACAAACAGTAACTGACTGTGAATCTAGACAACTTCTTATTTTTCCTTCACAATGTTTTTGTGTCTGTAATTGACCCTTTCTAATCCAAGTGTGCTTCAGTAATATGGGTTGCCATTGGAAATTTAATGGAGAGTGTCTAAATTTTCGATTCTGACCCTTTTGGAACATCATTTGTAAGATCTTGTAGCATCTCGGCCTTATGTGCCTGATAACTCTACAAAAATGACATGTGGGTACAGACCTTCGATTCTTTCTCGATGTTTGTTCTTCTCGGACAGATTTGGACATATTATTTTTCTCCTGATTTACTTTAAAGCACTCACCCTTATAGCCAATGCCTTGAAGATCTCCTTTAACCTTACCAATTTTCATTAACTTTTCTAGTTTTTCTGTGCCTCCATTCAACATTCTCAATCCCTTTTCGGTACTTACCAATTTCATTCTGACATCAACATCAATATCTTTTCTAACTCTTGGATGGTGTTCTTCAAGGAGAGATTCTCTTCCTTCAATCTTTCATTATTTCTATATATTTTCACCTATTTTTCATACATTAATTCGTAAGCCTCGTAAATGTTCCCCTTTTTGTCATCTAGGCCACTTCCATAGCTGTCATAATCTAATATTAGGTCTTGAGATGAGTTATTTTCAAAATTTTCCGATTTTTCCTTTTTTCTGACTTCAGTTACTTCCTTCTCAGTTACTATTAAGCAAGTAACTGGACTTTTGCTATATAAGGCAACCAACGCAGCACCATTAGCTATTTCTTCTTCGCTACCATATTCACTCTCGTAATCATTCTCACTCCAGGGGCTTGTGAAGGACTTTCCTTTTCTCTTCTTCAAAGTATTGGCACATTCGGATTGAATGTGTCCGAAACCTTGACATTTATAACATTGGATTCTCCTTGCCTTCCATTCACCCTTTTGTGTCTTGAATTGTTACTCGATGAACTTCTGCCATATTGTCTAAAGTCGGGTCTGTCCTTCTTCATTCTTTTCAGCCATTTACCAAAATTTCGCATAGTAGTACCAAGTCTTCATTTTCATCTGAATTATCTTCCGCATCATTCACACTTTTTCTAGTTTCCACCTGTAGTGCCAATCCTTTGCTTCTTTCTTGCTTACCTCTCAAAAGATTCATTTCGATGTTTGTAAGGATTCCAATAACTTTTCCAATGACAGATTATCAATGTCGTGGGCCTCCTCTATTGCTACAATTTTTAGAATAAATCTTGGAGATAGCGATCTCAACGTTTTCTTGATTAATTTCATGTTGGAGTATTTCTTTCCCAGTTGATGAGCCTAATTTGCTATATCTCGCAATTTTTCATGAAAGTCTCCAATAGTCTCATTCTCATCCATCTTCAGCTCTTCAAACTACATAGCTAATATTTGTAGTTTCGAGGCTATCACAGATTTTGACCCTTCATGAATAGTCTGCAAAGCATCCCACGCTTCTTTGCCAATTCACAGGCTGAAATCATTGAGAAGCGTCCCTCATCAACAGCACTGAATATCACATGCATTGCTTGTGAATTTTCGAGTGCACTTTCTTCTTCGGCTCTTGTCCATTCAGATGGATCTTTTTGAACTACCTCTCCTTTATCATTAGTAATCATCGGATGCGTCCATCCATGTACTACCGAGTTCCATGCTCTTGTTCCCTGCGCCTGAATAAAGACCCTCATTCGTGATTTCCATGCAAGATAATTGTAACCGTCCAACAGCGATGGCCTGATAATTGATTCTCCTTCTCTTATGGCCATGTTTGCAAAACTAGGATCTGCACCAACTTGCTACCAAGTTCTAAATCGATGACCTCTCTCTGATACCAATTGAAAAACCATAGGGGGTAGTTTCGCAAACTTTCTGATTCATTTTTAGCAAATAAAAAAAATAGAAAAATTAAGATAACTAAAAATAAATCAACACCAAAAATTTGGTAACGTAGTTCGGTACACCTTGCCTACGTCTGCGGGGCCCTCACCTAGCTTAATAACTTTCACTAAAGTACAATAGATTTACCCAAAGCTTTACTGAGCCGACACCACTCAACCCTTGACACTATCTCTCAACCTCACTTTTCGTGAAAGAATTTCACACCCAATAACATGATCGACTCATGTTAACCTCAACAGAGGATTTTCTCAAATACTTTTGATAATAAAGATCCGAAATAAACAATCAAGTGATTAAACAATAACCAACGTAAACAAAGACATTACTTGAAATAAAAAGCAACTTCCCTAAATATGCCGCTTCATCAACGAAAGAACGGGAAGTTGAACATCGAAAGATTTGTAGTGAGGCTTCAACATCTTCACTAAAAATCCTTGGAGCATAGAATGTTTATACCAGCATACTTATCATCCCATCCGAATTCAGCAAAGTTACCACTCTCGTATAAGACGTTCTCCAAGTTGTTGATGTTCTCTTTTTCATAAAATCCAATAAACAGAGAGGTTGGTGGCCTTAAATACCCATGCAGCTTCCCAAACAAGTTCATCCTGATAGCCACTAAAATCACAGTAAAAAAAGAACACACATGGTCCTTGCCCACTGTACTATTTATATCCAAAACACCCACGCAAGCCACTGCACTCTTGTATACCCAAAAACAATCACATCAGCTATGTAATTAATGCCCACTTCTCCTTTTTACAAAACCCACGCATCAGAGATTGACTTCTACATAGGAGATATCCACTCTTTTCCGCTCAACCCAGCTACTATATGATCTTTACTTTAACAAGAGGTTCACACACGCAACTGCAGCTACTTTGCTGCACAAGAGATTCATGCTAGAGATAGACATCTGCAGTAGATAGGACATGTGGACAATTACAAACCTTGGAGATAGACTTCTACCGTAGCTTGAAGATGTGCACACGTCCCTACACAATGAGAGTCCCACTTCAATTCAAATACACAACAACCACTTCGATTCAAACCTGCAACAGTCACTTCATTATCTTTTACTACAATAGGAGATGTGCATGACATTAACACATTCAAGTAAGAAGAGTCCACCTTGAATGTGTTTTCTTCTATCTGTAATATCCTCACAATTCAGCGTTAACACCATCCAATTACTAACATATCCAGCAGTAAAATAATTCCAATATCACCATGATGATAAACTCTAATGTAGTTTAGAATTCCTACAAGTTATATCTTATATGTCCAATTAAAATGCCAAAACTAAATAAAAGATATATACAATATATCCTAACATATTTAAAGTAATCAATCTGTTGATCTAAAACACCAAAACTGAAAACTAGCAATATTTCGGTGAGGTTATTTGAGGTGGAGCGATTGCTAGAGCAAAGTAAAGTGAGTAACATCCTATTGGTCTATTGTGTATCCATTATGTTGTTGGTCTTTCATATATGTATGTTCCATTTGTGTGTCTTGATAATGTTTGACTTTATCCCATTGGAAAACACGATTACAAAACTAAATCTTTAACTTCAATGTTTCTATTTCACACTGGTGGTATTTAATTTCAAGTTATCTATGCCAACATTCAATATTAAAATGAGAAATATAACTACAAATTTGGACAAGACTATGTATGTCTCTCTGTTATGGTATCCCATACAAAAGGATACAAGTGTAAACACAATTTGGACATTCATCTGCCCATAAATCATCTCGACTCTAAATCCCTCTCACTTTACTTCAAATATTTTTTAGAGCAAAGACAAGCTATATAAATAGACACACCAATAGCATAACCTTTTGTCTTTGCTTTTCTGACATATATTTACGACATACCTTAGTCAATGGGACACGGTTCATAAATTGTTGAAAAATGGTATCTTAGAGATCAATTTTATATGAGAATTAGGAGACTTTTGCCCTAATAATAGTATAACCAATTATTTTTTATACTTTTTAGGTTCAATCGTAATGAAGAATATGGAATCATCATCTACTCATGGTAAGTTCGATCTAGCATGAAATTATTTTTCTTCTACTCAAACATCTGATGGGAATATCCAATATAACTGTATGTTTTGCAATAGAATATTTAAATGGAGAGGAATTTATAGAATGAAAGAACATCTTACTGGTATTAAGGGTAATGTTGCTTTTTACAAAAAAGTACCACTTGATATACATGAAACGATTGAAAGATATTTGCAACTTTGATATATGTAACATGATTGAACAATATTTGCAGCAACAAGTAAAAAAGAAAAAAAAATAGGCGCATGATATATCTTTTGGAAATGATGAACCACCACAAGTATTAGATAAAGGAAAAAGGAAAGTCACTGTTGACATAGATTCTTATATTTCTCCAAGAACTACTCCTGGTTCTTAACTTGGTATAAAAAGTGTTTTGGTTGATAAGGATGTTGTTTTGTGATGTAAAAAACATATGGGCTAAATGGTTATATATTTCATATATTCATTTAAATGGTTTAAATTCACCATATTTTCAAGAAGCATAGATGTTACAACAACAATATGTCCAAGATTTAAGGTACCATCTTATTATGAGCTACATGTGCCTTTACTTCAAATTTAAAAAAGGAACGTTAGTTAATTGTGGATATATATAAATCTAGTTGAGAATCAATAGGATGTACTATTATGGCAGATGGGTGGACTGATCAAAGATTTAAAAACCATTGATTAATTTCTTAGTTTATTAAAATATTGGAACAACTTTTATTAAGTCCGTTGATGCTTTTGATATAGTAAAAAGTGCTAATGATTTATTTGAATTCTTTTCTAAAATTGTCGAGTGGGTTGGACCACAAAAATGTTGTGCATTTTGTTACAAATAATGCAGCTAATTATGTATCAACTGGGTACTTATTAAAATTAAAATATGGGCATATTTATTGGTCTTCATGCATTACTCATTGTATAATCTTATTTTAAAAGATATTATTGGTATGAACCATATTTCTAGTCTTGCTTCATGCGCATCTAAGATCACAATTTTTGTGTATAATTATATCACATTTTTGTCTTGGTTAAGAAAGCAAGAAGATTGGGTTGAGATCGTGCGTCCTATTGCTACCAGGTTTGCAACTATATTTATTACTTTAAAAAGTGTTTATGAATATAAGCAACTACTTCAATATTTTGTGACAAGTAAACAATTTTCAAGTCATAAATTATCAAAGAGTGAATAAGGAAAAGAAGTTTGTGCTATTATTCTAGATAATAATTTTGAGATGCTTGCTTGATCATTGTGAAGATTGTGGCTTCGCTTATAAGGTTGTTGAAGATTGTTGACTCAAATGAGAAGCCATCTTTAGGTAATATATGATAGTACGTATAGAGCTCATAATACAATTATAAATATTTTTAAAGGGAAGGAGAAATTGTACAAGCCTTATATAGATATTATTGACTGACGATGGGATAAGCATCTTATTCAAAGGATCTGCTTAGTAGCTTATTTTTTGTATCCTTATTGTTTATATAGTGGAGACACATGTACAATTAATATTATGGGCGATTTGTCTGATGCAGTTGAATGCAAAGGTAATATCACTATTGAAGAGCAATCACAAATGATCAATGAAATTAGATTATATCGTGAAGGTTTATAGAGTTTTGCTAGATCATCAGCAAAGAGAGAACTTATGATGAAAAAAAGCAGCCATGTAAGTTTTATACTTTTAATTCATTACTTACTTATTAATAATATATATTTTTATTTATCATAACTATTAATTTAAAATATAGATGAGTGGTGGAGATTATTCGATGACAGTGTTCCAACATTGAGAAAACTCGCTATTAGGTTACTTAATCAAACAGTTTCTGCATCAGGCTATGAACATAATTGGAGCGTTTCTGAACGTATTCATACAAAGAAACGAAATCATTTGGAATATCAAAGACTTAATGACCTTGTTTACGTTACTTATAATCTGAGAATGAAGAACAAGTATTTTATAGTTTTGTTTTTGTTTTTGTTTCAGTATTTTTATTTTTATTATTAACTTTATAATTTCTCTATTATGTATTTAGAGCGTTTAGTAAGAAGATAACATATGATTTAGTTGATATTGATTGTATTGAACGTACTGATTTTTGGATTGAAGAAGAAGAACCATCCTCTGATCTTGATTATAATGAACTTAAAAAGACGATTTACAAAAAAATACATTTATCACAATAAATGAATTAAAAACATCTACTGATGGTCGGTTCATATCTTATTTTTATCATATTTAAGTTAAAAGTATATTGTATTACAAGTTTACGATTGAGAATAATTTCATATATTACTAATTTGTAATTAATTTTAATGAAGTAAAAGAAGTTGATGTAAATAATTTGGATGAAAGCGTAGTTTACAAATCTTTAAATAAAGTTGGAAAATTTGGAGCTTTTGACAATGATAAGACACAACCTCTTTCAAAAATATAATTTTGATTTTGATTTTGATTTTGATTTTGATTTTGATTTTAAGTTTTATATTAGAATCATATTTATTTATTATTAGTTCATTATATAATAATAGACATTAGTATATTTTTATTTCAATAAAATATTTTATTTTTACTTATTCTTATAAATTTGACTTCTTATTTATTATATATCGATTTTATAGTAGTTCACTACCTGTTGAACCTTTAAACTTTTCCTTCGACCAGTTAGATATCTAGTCCAATTTTTAAAACATTGTATATAAAAAAAATTAAAAGTTCGTTAATGGCTTGGAATTTGGAATTGGATAATTCATACCATTTCGTTTGCCTACGTGGCTCTGTTCTCTTGGTTACATTTAAAATTGTTTAATTTAAATTTACTTGGACCAAATTTAAGATACTAATACTAGCTGTAGTAGTAAGTAGTAACCCAAAATTAACAATAAACTATAATTGCAAGTGTACTGTAGCAGACCGTCATCCGTTGCCATGCCAGCTCTTACTCTGCATCTAATTGTTCCTGCTCAAAACCGGCGTTCACGCGCTTCTCCAGTGCATTGTACACACAGAAGAAAAAAAAAAGAAATTCGAAACACTAACGGGATACGTACTTCATGGTTGAAAGCTTTTCCAGGGATAGCAACGGGCTGACTTATGATAAGCTCTAATCATATTTTTTAAATAAAATTTTAAAATTTAAAATATAAAATATTTTATTTTTTTAGTTAGATCAAAATTTAAGGTGTTTAGATCCAAATCTACCTTAGGCTTAATTATTCTAAATAAAATGATATTGTTTTGCTTAGAATAATCAGACATCAAATTTATCTGGGCCTGAGCCTAGTTCATAGATCGACCTAAATTTAAACCTATAGGTCAAAAATTATTATCCCTATCTACGCCCAATAATTTTATAATAAAATAATAATTATAAATTAAATAATTCACTTTGGTAGTTAATTGATTTATGACGATGAGTCTATGTTATCTCTTTAAACATGGTAAAATTAACAAAAGAAAAAATATTTTCTTTTAATTTTGACATAAAATGGTTAGGTTGGAATTTTTATTTTATAATTATTTTAACAACTTATTTTATAATTACTTTACTAAATCTTATACCCATAAACAGTTATAAGTATAAAAAAGTAAATTTTAAAATAAACATGATAATTTCTTATAAACACAAACTCAAGTTAATTTCTTTTATTACATATATTAATTGTAATTTATGAAATCAATAGTTAACTAGTAAAATTTTTTATCAAATGATTAATATACATAGTGTATGATAAAAGGCAAAAGTTACTACAACAAGAGTTTTTTTTTTTTTTGAAGGTAACAACAAGAGTTTTAACTTTCACGTTCTAAACTTTCCTTGGGCTCACTAACAAAATCTTCAATTTAGCTGTTATACATGATTCCAAGTACTATAACTAATCAAATAACATAAATATATAAATTTTCTCATTGTTATAAAAACTTTGTTCATAAATATATATGTTATTTTTATAAGAAAAATTTATAATTATTATTTTTAATTATATATCAAATAAAAATCTTAATGCATTAAATAATTCACAAATTATTAATTTACATAAAATTTAAATTTAAATTACATATTTAAATCAAATAATTATTAAAAATTTTCACATTACATAATCTGAAACTCTCATAACTAATAAAATAATGTCAATATATAAATCCCCCATTATTAATAAAAATGTCATTCTTTAATAATAATTTATTTATATATAATAATTTTGTCATATCTATAACAAAAGTATTGATTAGAAATAATCAACAAATGGAAACTAGGATGACATCTTATATATTTTTTGGTAACGAAAAGTTATAATGTTTATTTTTAAATAATGTATAAATTCTTTAATATTGTAATAATTAATGTTTTAAATATCGGATGGAAATTAAATCAGTAAGACAAAGACTTAATGTTTAGTAGGTTCAACATCTTTATAAAATTAACTAAAAGTTAAATAAAATTAAAGAATTTAAAATATAATTTTAAAAAATGGTCATTATTTATAAAAAATTAATATTTAATTAAAAAATTGTTAAGTTAATTTATTAATTTATAAAAATTGATCGATTAATTAATAAATTAATTAATTTTTAATAATAAAATTATTAAAAAAAAAGTATAGTTCTTGGGGCGCGTGAAAATGACACTGAACTTGGAAGTTTGCAGTTCTCTATAGGGTGGCAAGAGCAAACCTCCTTACAAATAGGAACCGGTTGTCACCGTTAATAATTAAAGTGCTTCCCGGTTATCCCGGTAATTCAGCACCTATCTCCGCCGTCACCTCATGGCGGCGGTCCTCCGTACGGAAAAAAGAAAAATCATTTCTCAGAGAAAAACAAATTACGTTAAATTCAAAACTTCGTACAGTTTCTAGAGACCGAAACTAAAAACTTCCTTCTTTAAATTTGTGAGAGAGAAAAGATAAGTGATAAGATTGAAACATAAATCAAAATCAAAGGGAAAAGATGACTGGCAGATAGAGAAAGTGAAATTGGGGATTTTTTAAATTTAACTTAAAATTAAGAAGAAAATTAAAAAAAAAAGAAGTTTAGAAATTGCCTCCGTCCCGTTTCTATTTTTCTCTTCCGTCGGCCTTATTTACGCTATCTTTTCTTCTTCTTCTTCTCTCAGAAAAACCAAATCGAAGGACTTGTTTGTCTTGTTTTGTTTCGGTTTTAATTTCCGGGAAAATTATTGTGGCCCAGGAAAAGCCGATCTGAGCTAGGGTTTCAACTGAATTCGGAAGCGGATGGTTGAAGAAATGTGGATTAGAGATGCAACGGTGTTTGAATTCTAGCTCCGATCTTAAAATTAGGGCTGTTATACTTGGGTGGTTAAAGAAATGGATGTGGACTCCTCCTCGATGGTGACGGAGACCGATCACGATCCGCCTATGCAAAACGCCTCGTTGCCTTCGCCGGCCGAAATTGATAGAGAGCAGCTAGCTGACCAGTCGTCGCAATCCGAAGTATCTCCGGTTCCGGCGGGGACGTCGGCAACGCAGCAACAGCAACAGGCTTCTTCGCAGCAGCAAAGCACTGTGGTGGGACCGAGGACCGCGCCGACTTACTCGATTGTGAATGCGATTATAGAGAAGAAAGAGGATGGACCTGGTCCGAGGTGTGGCCATACCTTGACTGCGGTGGCTGCCGTCGGCGAGGAGGGGACGTCGGGTTACATTGGACCGCGGTTGATTTTGTTTGGCGGTGCGACGGCGCTTGAAGGCAATTCTGCGGCCTCTGGAACTCCTTCGTCCCCCGGAAATGCTGGCATCCGTATGTGATATATTCATTTGATGCATCTTTCTCAACTTCTTTGAGTGATTTCATTGTTTAACTTACTCTCTTTTACAGTATTTTTCTGAGGCTCAATATTTGTTGATTTTCCATGTTAGTTCCAGTGTATTACTTGCTAACTGTTGCTAGATATATTTTTTAGTCTGATTGGGACATAGGTATTTATTGAAGTCGGTATTAAGTAATTGCTTTCAGTTATTTTTTGAGGTCCAAATGTTGTATTATCTATTCTGGACATCGGGTATGTGATAATGTAGGTGGTACTACCCTAACTATACTCTAATAACTTATTCAGAATACCTTGCTTGATCTATTATTTTGAAGGCCTTGTGTTGGGTGATATATAGTTCATAAAGCTTAGCGTCTTTATATCTCAAAGTTGATTTGGCTCTATGGTGTATTATGTGCGATTTATTTTATGCATTTAGTCAAGCTACATTGAAACATAGCTACAATAAATGTCAGCTAATGCATAGTTTTCTATCAATTGAGATACTTAAGTTGTTCTCTATGTATAATATATGGAATTTAGAATCTGCATATGGTGCAAGTCAAGGTGCTTCTGTGCATGGAGATTTTAGCCTCTCTTTCCCTTTATTTGTGTTTCCATATTCCCCTCCTTCTTTGTGCTTTGTGTTGCGTAGCTTTTGATAGCTCTTTTGGTGTTAGACATCCTTGAATTTTTTCTGATGAAGTTCTAGTGATCTTGTGCCGTCCATTTATGGTATAATATCCTTGAGTTTCTTCAACTCAGAGCATTGTTTTTCTTTTCTTCTTTTTTCTTGTTTATTTTTCCAATAACTGTCATCATGGAGATCACCTGATCCTGAATCATTGTAATTTCCTGAATATGTATAGCTTTTGTTGGATGGATAAGAATAAAATTAAATTCATGAAGAAGGAAATCCTGTTTTATGACCTCTACCTAGTAACTGGTAACATATAGGATTAAATGATGAAAATTTGCAGTGCTTTTGGTTACCACTTTGGGCTCTCTTTATCTTGATGATGTGCATGAATTGCAGGATTAGCAGGTGCTACTGCTGATGTGCATTGTTATGATGTGTTGACAAATAAATGGTCTAGGTAAGTTCTAGGATTGATTGTTTCATCACCCTCCGTCTAATTTAAAATATGAATTTTACCATTTTGTACACAGAGTGGACTGATTGATAATTTGTTTTTAGGATCACTCCTCTTGGAGAGCCACCCACGCCAAGGGCTGCTCATGTGGCAACTGCTGTGGGAACTATGGTTGTTATTCAGGTTAGGTTTTTTTTTTTTTGGGTGCTGATTATCAATAAGTTTGGACTATTTCTGCTGGATGGTTCATTTAATTTGTCAATTACTGTACTACTTAACCAGAGAGCTTTAAATTTTCACACAGGGTGGAATTGGTCCAGCTGGTTTGTCTGCTGAGGATCTTCATGTTCTTGATCTCACACAACAACGACCAAGATGGCATAGGTTAGACTCTCTATACTATGCTCTACTTATGTGGATGATGTGATTAAGGTGGATTATTTTTGTTGTTATTTTTTAGGGTTGTTGTTCAAGGACCTGGACCTGGGCCACGATATGGCCATGTGATGGCTTTAGTGGGTCAAAGATATCTCATGGCAATTGGAGGGAATGATGGTAAGTTACTTTACAGTGATTCTATTCATCTCATGTGCATCAAATGACCATCAAAATATTAATTAGCTATTATGATCTTTTTTGTGCATGATATTCCAATCCTTAATTACATTTGAGAATCTTTTGTTCTTCTGTTCAGGGAAACGTCCTTTATCTGATGTATGGGCGTTAGACACTGCTGCCAAGCCTTATGAGTGGCGTAAACTGGAACCAGAAGGGGAGGGCCCACCACCATGCATGTAAAATCTCTGATTGTCTCTTTCTCTCTCTGTAAATGGGGGTTTGTTTGTTGGCGTCTCATGCTGCACACCTGCACATACCAAAAAAGAAAAAAAGGATGGATTTCCCAATAACTTGTTGCCCATCTTGTTGTAAAGTGGCCCTATGTCAAAATACCCTTCTTTGAAACACTTTGGCAGCGCTCTCTTGGATCAGAATACAACTAATATTAGAGCACATAGAGCCATCTTCTTATCTTTCTGTCAGGAGAATTTTGGCCTATTCGTGTGGAACTTAGAAGGCATTTTGGGAATTGATTGCATCTTGTTAATTGAGAGCAATAGGATTTGTCCTTACACATCTTTTTTAAACCTCTAACGTTATCTGTTGATTCTAATTTGGAAACTACAGAAATTCGTACATTCCTATGGTTCATATTTACTGCTGGCTTCACTTGACAAGCTTTTATTGCTTGAAAGTGGAAGTTTCTCCCTTATGTTGTTTTCACCAATTCCACTCGTATATATGTTGCGATTATATGCATCAACCTGTCTTCTACTGTATGAATATGTATGGATGTGGCAGATGACCTTTCACAATGCGAAATAGTCTTCAAATTGTACATGAACTGATGGATAAAAGTTTCTAACAATTCTTTTGAATTGTCAATATCATACCTATTTGTAACACTCGTAACATGCATGATTGAGAACCTAGATCATTGAATATCAAGCTGCAGTTGCAGTACGAGTTTCCATTTGATTGCTTGTATCTTAATAAATGAGGTCTTTATCTGTCTTCAATTATTACATCTGCTGTAAAATTTTAAGCATGAAACCTATTTCTAATTGCCTTTGCATATGACTAGGTATGCCACTGCAAGTGCACGATCAGATGGTCTTCTTTTACTTTGTGGTGGTAGGGATGCCAATAGTGTGGTGAGCTGAATTTGATTTCATTTCTGGTTTTGTCATAAATCTATTGCGTGAATTGATGAGAAAGATTCATGTGTCAAGTTTTTTCTTTTCATTCCAAGTAAAATGTGTAAACCTTAACTTAGGTTTGGCAAATAAAAAGAAAGTACGTTATAAAGAATTAATTACAGAGCTGGGCATTCGGGAGTCAAAAATTCGTTAATTTCAAGAAGAATTCTTGTTGATTCTTTGTATGTTTAGAAAGAGCTGATATCATTATTTTCTTAGTCGATTATTTTTAGTTGGTCTTTATTTTTGCAGTTTGACTTTTTCTAATGCTATATAGTTTGATTATTTTTCCTGTTGATAAATGAATACCTTTTGACCTTTTTTTGTATGTTTGGTTTGATTCATCACTCTCCTCCCTTATTCAAAATTGGGTGGATTCTTGTGATATGTTTAGCTTTTTGTTCTTTTACGTGGACTTTCATAAGAAGGATATTAGCACTGTATTTATGATGCCAAATCTATCTTTCCGGTGTTCCTTTCTTGTGCAACTACAGCCACAGCACCCCACAATCCAAAGACCCCTTCTTTTTATTGAACTTTTTGCAGCATTTGTTATGGCTAACCTCTTTACTAATTCCCTTTGTCTTCTGTTATGTAATTTTTAAAGCCGCTGGCTAGTGCATATGGACTTGCCAAACATAGGGATGGACGCTGGGAATGGGCAATTGCTCCTGGTGTCTCGCCATCACCAAGATATCAACATGCAGCTGTGGGTTTTCATATCCTACATTTTAAGTTTCATCATATTGACCCATTAATTCCACAAGAATGCATCACTTATGTGAATTGTACTTTTAGGTCTTTGTTAATGCAAGGCTCCATGTGTCTGGAGGAGCACTTGGCGGTGGTCGTATGGTAGAAGATTCATCAAGCGTTGCAGGTACTTGGTCAGAGCTTTTTATTTAAAGGTGTTTTGTCTACCACTGGTATGTAAATGGTGCCTGAAGTGCATTTATGAGATGATAAGGCATGCACTTCAAGATTTAGATTCCAGGCTTTCTTTAGTCTCAGGTATATATATGCGATGTTTGCATCAGTTGTCCGATAAGATTCGTACAATACCCTTACACGCTTATCCGTTTGCATCTATGATCTTCCCACATTCTGTTCTATTGTGGCATCTTTCTTTTGTTTCAGAAATGAAGAAATTGGGAAGTTTATGAAAAAAATAGGCTGTTGGACTTGGCCTGAGCCTGTCCCATTGCATTGCTGTGGTTAGACAACTGAAATTGCCTGCTTTATGACGCATGTCAACTATTACTATACATTATAATAATCATCAGATGAACTAATTTGCTGCTTATGCTTTTACTAGTGGGGGTTCAATTATGATGTTTTTAGCAGAAAGCTTAAATTAATAAATGTTATTTTTGTGCAATCATTTGAACTTATGTTGATAACCTATCTTTTCACTTACTTTCTACTTGTGGTCCACATGTGCTACACATACTTCATTGCATCATTGGTATTATGTGTGTGTGTGTGTGTTCGTTGGAGGTGGTTTGATTAAAGAAATCAGGTAAAATGATCGGTGGTCCGTATTTATGGAAGATTATGTTGGTCACTATTGTTTTGGTTATGTTATTTGATTAGATCATTTAGTTACTGCATGTATATTTAATGGTTTTCCTGTGTACAGTATTGGACACAGCAGCAGGTGTTTGGTGTGATACTAAATCTGTTGTTACTAGCCCAAGAACTGGCAGATACAGCGCTGATGCTGCTGGTGGGGATGCTGCAGTTGAGTTGACAAGACGTTGCAGGCATGCAGCTGCTGCAGTTGGCGATCTGATATTTATTTATGGTGGTTTACGTGGTGGTAAGCCACTGCACTTTCCATGTTAATAGTTATTATGTCTTTTCGAGTTCCCTTTGTGTCAGACTTTGAAGCTAATTATTTCTTGCGAAAGCTGCAGCAATCTGGTGATTATGAAAGTAAATAGAACATGGATGCTTTTCCTAATGTTTTCAAATTCTTGAACCTTAAGAGTTCCGTTAGTTTTAAATCATTCTTCAAGCCATTCTCTAATCATGGTGTAGTAGTGTACTTATCTATAATATTTGTGCGGTAGGTGTCTTGCTTGATGATCTACTCGTTGCTGAAGATCTGGCTGCTGCTGAAACAACAACAGCAGCTTCACATGCTGCAGCCGCAGCTGCTGCATCTAATTTACAAAGTGGACGAATACCTGGAAGGTATGGATTTGTTGATGACAGATCTAGGCAAAGTATGCCCGAAGCAGCACCTGATGGTGCTGTTGTGTTGGGTAATCCAGTTGCCCCACCAGTAAATGGTGACATGTACACTGATATAAGCACTGAAAATGCAATGCTCCAAGGGCATCGGTAAGCTAGCTAGTGCATATAAAAGTTACACTTACAAGAGTGGCGTAGTATACATTTTTACATATAAGAGTTGCTGGCTGTGCATTGTTGTGCAGGAGAATTGCCAAAGGTGTTGAATATTTGGTTGAAGCAGCAGCTGCAGAAGCTGAGGCTATCACTGCCACTCTGGCAGCTGCAAAGGCACGACAAAGTAATGGAGAAGTTGAGCTGCCAGATAGGGAGCGTACATCAGAAGCTACTCCGAGTGGCAAACAAATATCGTCGATGATCAAACCTGATTCTGCTGGAGTAAACAGTGTTGCTCCAGCTGGAGTGCGTTTACACCATAGGGCTGTTAGTAAATTAATTTCTATGACATTATGGAGAAATTTTGACTTGACGTCAAGATGCTTAATTTCATCAGAAATTGTCTGATTTTCTTCTGGCTGCATGTGTAGGTAGTTGTGGCTGCAGAGACTGGTGGAGCTTTAGGCGGCATGGTCAGACAGCTTTCAATTGATCAGTTTGAAAATGAAGGCAGGCGTGTCAGCTATGGAACTCCAGAAAATGCAACTGCAGCAAGAAAACTGCTGGACCGACAAATGTCTATTAATAGTGTGCCTAAAAAGGTATAGATGATCCTTGTTGCTTATGCATATTGAGGTATTGTGGCACTGAAAACTCTGCTACATGTATCGACCTTTGTTATGTTATCTATTCCTTATCCTCCTTCCTTTTGGTGTATTCATATAAGGTATTTGTGATTGAGAATCTAACAAGTCTCCTTTTTCACAAGATAATGTATTGACATGAGTTACTAAGACTTGGTTTGTGTTAATTCAACTATTACTCTCAATTCTTTGTGAATCTGTGGATCCTTGCATAGTTATGCATTTAATACACTTGTAAATATATGTTTATACTTATCTATATCACAATCATTGTAATGTTTGGTGTTTATATGCATGTGCTTGAATATACAGTTTAAGTGACTTTCTTGTATAACAGGTTATTGCACATCTTTTAAAGCCACGTGGCTGGAAGCCTCCTGTTCGCCGGCAGTTTTTCTTAGACTGCAATGAAATAGCAGATCTTTGTGACAGTGCTGAAAAAATATTTTCAAGTGAACCAAGTGTTTTGCAGCTTAAGGCCCCAATCAAGATATTCGGTGATCTTCATGGGCAGTTTGGTGATCTCATGCGGCTGTTTGATGAATACGGTGCACCATCGACAGCTGGTGACATTGCGTAAGAATCCTTTTCTTTTATCATTATTCTTGCATACTGTACCATGAGCTTTGTGTATTTAGTTAGTTTTGAATAGGAATCTATTCATTCCATTGATCCATTTATGCTGATTGATATGCCTCTGCAAATTGCAGTTTAAGTGATAAACAGTATGTTACTATATGGACCGATCGAGAACGTGAAGTATAACTGCAAGACATAAAAGGACCACAAAGTTTTAGAGGGATTAGAAGCAGGGAGTTTACATGGAAAATTCATATGGTTAATGATTAATACTACTAAAAATTGATTGAAATTAAGGAGTTTCTAACATGAACCTGATGTTGACTTGTGTACAAGAAAGGAAAATCCAATAATTATCTTGGTTGGCCAATTTAGAAATGAATGTTCTGTTAACACTTATCTGCCGCTAAAAATTTGCTATGACTACTTTGCACCCAAAGCATACATGTTATGATCAATAATTTTTTATTCTGCGCCAAATGCAATTTCTATGATATTATTGCATATATTTAACATTCTATTGAAGTGGACGTGATGTTCTATTGTGAATGCTAAGCCATGTAAGGCAAAAGAGCATTAATTAGCTTCTAAAATAGGGTTATGTATTATAGGATAAGACTAGATCACTGCTAACAAACCCCCTAATTACCCTATTTCATGTTGGATCGATGAGCAACCAGTGTCATAGCTTGGGAGTGTATGTTACAACTTAACATGGGAATGAAAAATGCAAATGCCAATTTTGATTTTCTATAGTGTTAACATTTTCATTGTGAGGTGCCATTTAATAGGATCAAATGAATAAAAATAAGCAAAAAAGACAAATGGACAGATCTGCTCGTGTGTGCATTAGATTGGGCCTGATCTACTGCTATTTCATGACTGTCAGATATATTGACTATCTTTTCCTAGGAGATTATGTTGATCGAGGCCAGCACAGTCTGGAAACCATAAGTCTTCTACTGGCTTTAAAGGTAATGACGGATGTACTTCTTCCTTTATTTTTTCTCTGTGATTTCTGTTTCTTTGAGTTCAAACGATTATGTGGCACCTACCTTTTTCTAATTCCTTGGTCAATGAATTTGATTAATTATTGTAATGTTGTAGGCAGAATATCCTCACAACGTACATTTAATTCGTGGGAATCATGAAGCTGCAGACATCAATGCCCTTTTTGGTTTTCGCATTGAGTGCATTGAGCGTATGGTAAGATATTGCTCATATTTGAATTTTATTTTGTTTTGTTATATTAGGCTGTTTATTTACTGGGTTATGTTTCCTGAACAGGGTGAGAGAGATGGAATTTGGGTATGGCATCGAATAAATCGTTTGTTTAATTGGCTTCCTCTAGCAGCACTAGTTGAAAAGAAGATCATTTGTATGCACGGTGGTATTGGTCGCTCAATAAATCACGTGGAGCAGATTGAGAATATTCAGCGTCCAATCACCATGGAAGCTGGATCAATTGTTCTTATGGATTTGTTATGGTTAGTACATACCTGATGTTGTTTCTTATTGATGGCTTTGACCCATAATAATGACGCATGACTTCTTCCTTAGGTCGGATCCAACGGAGAACGACAGTGTCGAGGGATTGCGACCAAATGCTAGAGGTCCTGGGCTTGTAACTTTTGGGGTGAGTGCATCTTTCACTATCGACACTAATTATTATGACCAATGAATTCCTTTGTTACTTCCTTATTTTCAATATTCCTTCTTACTATGTTCATACGTCTAAAACATTTGTCAGATGTGTGTGAGCTTGATATTTGAAATAGCAATTCCTATATGTCAAATCACACAGTATTTCTGAAGGTGTAATTGAGCAATATTTGCTACTACTGATGGCTATTGTCATCGCATGGTTTTGCATTTGCTATCTTGATTCAATGCTCGACAATAGTTGCAATAGTGTTTTTGGCCCATATTCTCATGAATAAGGATGAACTTTGCAGCCTGATAGAGTTATGGAATTTTGCAACAACAATGATCTTCAGTTGATTGTCCGTGCCCATGAATGTGTGATGGATGGCTTTGAGCGTTTTGCACAGGGTCATCTGATTACACTTTTCTCAGCTACAAACTATTGTGGTATGAAATCGTGCTTTTCTAAAAACTTTGATTGTTAGTTTGGAATTTTAACAGTGGATTATTGTATTGTCGCTGCAGGTACTGCAAATAATGCAGGTGCAATACTAGTTTTGGGGAGAGATCTGGTTGTGGTTCCAAAACTTATTCATCCTTTGCCACCAGCAATTTCATCACCCGAAGCTTCACCCGAACGTCACATTGAAGATACATGGATGCAGGTTTTTATTTGATTTCATCATATCTCCAAAACCTTCCTTCTCAAATAACATTATTTTGAATCTTTTATTTATACTGATCTATATCCTGCTTGCTTTTTGGTATCTGTTGAGAGCAGGAATTAAATGCTAACAGACCTCCAACACCAACCAGAGGTCGGCCTCAAGTAGCAAATGATCGGGGTTCTCTTGCTTGGATATAGCATATAATGCTCATTATTTCCATAAACCCATTTTGGGTGTACGTTACCACCTTGTGTTACTGGTATCTGTATAGCAAATGATGCCATGTCCTGGAATGCCTGAATTTGTGATCATGGATCCCGGTTAAAAGTTTCGAGGCTTTCTGAAATTTTCAATATCGCAGCACATTTGGCAAGCCTTGGTATGAATTAGACTACACAAAGTTTGAGAACTGGGTTGCTGCAGGCGGCAGGCAGGTAGATCCACTTTGTTGTGCTAAAAGAAGTTGACAGCTGGGATGACGCCGTGTACATTGAGCCAGAATCATGTAGAAGTTATCAAGGTTGTTCATTTTGATGGGTTAGTTGCGATTGGTAAATCTCACATTTAGATTTCATATTTTTTTTAAATTCCTCATTTTAGGCCTAATATTTTTTCACTATATTCTAAGGTGGACTTGAGGTCCACAATATGTAACGTTGAGATACATATAATCTTTGTGGGCGTCGTGTATAATAGATTTGTCTTGTAATTTTCATTGCTGCCGTTCTTTTTTGTACAATGTAATTTGCGAGATGATAAGAAACTTTTTGGCCGACAAGATTCTGGGGAGTTTTGATTGCGAATGGTATGGTTTAGATTTGCGTACTCTTTGACCTTTTATTTTCTTTTCTGAAAACTCTATGGAGAAACCGTTAGCAATCTTGGCTGTGGTTTTCGTTTGTTGGAATTCTTGGCCGTCTTATTATTTGCTTACCTTCATACAATCTGTTCTCGTTGGAAAAACACTTTTATATCAGTCGTCCCGATAAGGGCCTGTAACAATGGTCTTTCAACCTATCTGAAGATTTGATGTAAAAGTTATTGATGTACTTATGTTCCAAAGATCTGGGATATGAGCTTCTCCGACCGTGCCCATGGCTCGCAAGTCACTCGAGGACTCGGGCAACTGAGATGTCCATCCAAAGCCTCTCCACTCCCAGAAAGCTGTGTTGTTAAAGGTAATAGCCAAGCCAGCCAGAACCTTACATCAAAATTAACCTCGCTTTGCAGGCCTTTGGACGTAGGATTTGTTGGGAGGCAGAGTTTCAACCTTTTCTTACCCTGCAAATGGAAATAAAACAGGTGAACAAGACAAGGGGGCGGATGATCTCCTTTCTTTTGAGCTTTCAAATGATATCTCAATAATAACTATAGTTGACGCTAAATGAAGTATAATCGGCAACGCCATAGTTTCTTTCCCGTCTTCGTGAAATCTCTCCAGCTCGAAACCTGGCAATCAATCAATAGATAAATAAATAAAATTCTTAATAACAATAATTTGATGAAAGATATCTTAAATGCTTGATAAAAAGCAAATTTATCATTATATTTGGCTTGTTATGGGCACTTTTGTCCAATTTTGCCCCTTCTCGACTGCACTTTGTAGTGTTTGGAGCTTTATTGGAAGGATTTTGTCAGGAAATGAATGAATTAAAATGCGATTCCAAGGACATGTCAGCACTCATGACTCACCCAGATCCTAGAAACAAATGTAGATCATCTATCACACAGAGCATGCAAACTTTACCCAATCAGGAAAAAGACAACAAAAGAACTGTGGACACACTTGAACGAAAGATCAAATATGTGGATCTATGAACACCCAATTAAATTAATCTCAACACTAATTCGTTTCCATACTGTTGAATAGAAGACTTGCAAATTTCTCATCACTACAGACACCCAAATGACATTTAATGTTAACAATGAATAAGACTGACAAAGTTTTAAATGTTGATTACAGAAAGAAAAACTGACCTTTTAACTTTAAAACACAGAAGTGAAACTAAAAGAGCTAGTGTGTTGCTCCTTGGCCAGACCCAAAATGGGAGCAAATTGGAGCATAATATTCTTGCATGGAACCCCAGACTAGTCTCTAAGGGAATAGACCCAAAGAGAAGTGTTTTGCAATCTTATCCATCCATGAATATCGAATCACAATCCCTAGCTACCAAAAATTTGCTCCTTAAAGAATAAGATCCCAAAACTGGTTTCTTTCCAACATTCAGAACATAAAACTTGCAGAGTTGAGTTTACTAGAAATAAAACCAAAATATTTTCCTCTGTATTACAGCACTTTATGCCTTACAAAACAGTTGGAGTAGCATAGATTTATAAGGCCCTAAAATTTAAACAACACCAGACAAAAAAAAATGTTTCAAAGAAGAAAATTGAGTTAACTAGATCGAGAGTTGGTATAAAATGACAAATTGAAAAATTTAGAAACTGACCCGCTTTTCTCTTGTTCCTTCCCATTGCTCCTCATGCTCACGCTTTCTCTTCCACGTCTCCTTCTGGTCTTCTTCATCTTTCTTCAATCTACCTTTCGCTTCTGATATCCAATCATAACAAAAAGAAGAAATAAAAAACAGGGTAACAGAACAAGCACCTTTAAAGGAAACATGAAAAGAACTGAGCTTGCAGCACAGCCTCATCTGCATTTTTCTCCTGCGCCATTTTTGTTCTGTTAATATATCTCGCAACTTTAATTTCAGCTCCTGCTGAAACTGCTCTGATTGTTCATACTGTTGGTCGTATTTTCCCTGATTCACATTATATAGACTAAAAATGTCAGGCAGGTTTGACAACGCTTCCTGTTGAAACAAGAAAAAATTGACATATAATGCTATTCCATGAAGATTAAGAAATTTGGTAATTTAATGAACCAAGGGCAAAACCTACAAAGAGCCCCCTTAGGTCAAGTGTCTTTAATCTAGTCCCCCCTATGGTTTGACTTTGGTTCTGGAAATCCCCTCGGTTTGGAAGTTAGTAAAACAGCCACTTTGAGGAATTTTGCAACTAATTAATCATAATTCAGATCATCACCAATGAAAAGTACCAATCAATTGTTACAATTGCTTTTAATTCATAGTTGCACTATTAAAAATTACAGATACCATTTTATAAGGATATAGTTAAGTATCCATCAACATCATATTGGGTAATAGTTGCTGAGCAACAATCAAAATATCGGCTAACAATTGAATTCTAGTTCCACAAGAATATAATAGTAGTGTAATGCATCATTACTCCATGCCTTGATCAGCAAACGGCACTTATGCACAAATATGTCTAACAGCAGTTCTGGTTTTTAGATCAACTTACCAGCAAAGGCCTCTTTCGCTTGGGGATGTTTGCATTTGGGGTGAACCAGCAAAGATAACCACATATTAAAACATCAAACAGATAATGGAAAACAAATGGTACAGAATAGTGATAAAAAGTGACCTCAATTATATTTTGAACAGAAGTTAAAAGAAAAGTTGATATCAATTCCATTTGGACTAAGAGTTACCATTCAATACTGCTTTTTCACATCCTCTGGAGATGCTTCAAAAGGCAAGTTTAAATACTCAAATGGATTGAGCTTGAAGCATGCAAGAATCCTGTGGTGTTTCAAAATGTTTTCAATAGGATGGAGACCAATTAGAAGAGAGAAACATTTTGTATATAGTTAATGGTCCAAAAAAGACTAATGGTAACTATTTTATGGAAGCACAACTAAAATCTAAAGTGATCCTTCAAGCAAGGGGAAAGGTTGAGACAATAGATAATGTGACATTCAGAAATTTCTTCCAACACATAAAACCAAAGAAATGGAAATCGTCCCAACAAAAGAACATGATGATGGGTGAACTTTTAGTATTAAACTTAAACAAGAAATCAAGAAAAGAAAATTCAAGCCTAAACAAGTGGAAAACATCTTACCTTGAGGAAAAAAAAAAAGTGGGAATATGTTATCTCCATTCTTATTGAACTTACTGAGTGGTGTTTGAGGCCTTTTTATCAGATCACAAAATACGACTTCTAGAAACTTGTTCTAATTCAGTGACTTCTTGTAATTTTTTCTAAGTTCCACCATTTTTTTCTTCCGTTTGTCACTTAGTCGTATTCCTAATATGTAAATGCACTATAATTCTATTCTGTTCAACAAGGTCTGCACTTGTAGGGCATTCCATCTGAATCTGGTTAAACGGATATCTAGGTTCTACAGGATGCAAAGTAAGTGATGCCTATTAACTTTTATATAATACTTCAATTCCATATCCTAACTTCGCCTTCAATTAAACATCTATTCATCATTATAGAACTAACTAAACTTTACTTGTGGTGGTGCTCAAACTTTGTTTCTAGCTTACGTTTCAAACACCAGAAGATGAATTTCAGACAAATACAGGATGAGTCTAACCAGAAGATAGTCGTCGTGAATGCTCTCCTTACCCAAATTTTACATGTCAACTTCTTTCAAAAAAAAAAAGAGTGCGCACGTCAACTTCTTTTCACTCTGGTCGGATATGCATCATCGTTGGAAAAAAAAAATAAGAAAGAAAGAACTAGCCCTCACAAAATTAACCATCTTTCTTAGTTTTCAATCCACGACTCAAACTTTCCAATAAAGTTTTGAACGTCAGCCTAAAGGTTCTCCCTAATAAACATTCCTTTCGAAGTCAAAGAATAACCACCATTAAGCGCCCACCAGGCCAAAACCTAAATTTGAAAAAGAAACAGAAAAGCAAGACGCAAAACATAATTGCTGCAACTAAAATCATAACTTCGCACCAAAAGAGGAATATATAAAATAAAAAAAACCATGAACAACAACAGTGTGAAACGAAAAGTTTACAAGTCGTTACTCACCAGACCTAATGTGCAGAAAAATCATTATTCAGGAGCCTAATTCGCACACAAAAGTACCAGTATATGTAAAAATTAAAAAAAAAAAGGCACATAAACAACATAAACAAAGAGCGAACGAAAGAGAAAAGTGACCTGATAACTGCATTTTCTCTCTCGACTTCGCTGACCTCTGAGAAGAAACTCTTAAGGAGGAAATCATCGTCTGCAGCTGAACACTTCTCTCCCATTTCTTTTTGGACGTCTTTTTTGGATGTTTCTTTACTCTGTCTCTCTTTCTCTCTGGATTCGAAACTCAATGACCATACGACACGTCGGTGAGAACCTAGATTATGTTATTTTATTTAGGGGCACAATTAATTTATAAAATATAAATAGGATAACAACTTAATAGTAGGGATGACATTTGGCCACTTCGGTCTCATTTTGGCCAGGATTGACCTAGTCATAGGTAGATTGTTATTTCAAAAATAATGTTGTTTTGTATAAAATAATATTATTTTTTGACTTTTTTTTTAATATATGTCAGGCTTAGTTGATCCGGTATAGTCAAGTCGAACCGAGCCAGAAGCGACCAGGTCCGACCTGACCCATTAACATTTCTACGTGCATCAAATCAAATGAAATATCTAGTAAGCCCTTAACACGTTGAACATATTAAATAAGATTACTAAAATAGTTTTATTTGCAAAACGATATGCATTCAGCTTAAATAATTTTTTAATTAGCCTAATTACTTTTTTGACATGGTGATTTGATTTACTATTATAATTATCTTTTTCTAGTTTGTATATTTATTTAATTATTTTATCTCATATTGTTATTCTTCTATATATGTGATATTATGTATTAGATTACATATTTTTATGTATTTATTTATAGTTTTATATTATCATTATTTTGTATTATACGTGATGAATTTATTACAAACAAACTCTCTATTAGGAAGGAGTAAGGTCGTGTACTATTAGATCTCCTCAATTATTAAGTTTTAGTGGGACTGTCATTGACTTTTTTTGTTGTCATATTTTATTGACATTTATTCTTTAAATTAGATTTTTTGCCGTTTTTTTTGTTAAAGTTTATTATTGATTAAAATCAAATTACGTTATAATAATGTCTCCTTTTCAATGGTACCTGGCTTTATTTGTTAGATTTAAGAAATAAGAGAAATTTTTTAAATATACAAAGTTGAAGTATAGAATTAAAACTATTCAAATAGTAATCTTTTTTGAAATTTGATTACATTAAACACTATAAGTATTCTGAGATTGGATTAGAATGAAAACGTCAAGGGAAATAGGGAACATGGGGGTTTTTGCATGAGAACGAGTCCTCAAAACAAAAAGACAGTCCGCATCAAAGACATGGATCAGATTCGTGGTATTCACCGAATAAAATCCCATGGGTATGGTCAGCAAGACCAACTTGCATTAAAATGGGCGCAGGGAGAGAGACAGACAAGACAGTCTACCAAGATTTTGTTCATGGCAGCTCCTAACAGCAATAATTAATGATGATAAAAAAGAAAAAGATGTTGTTGATTCACTCGTCGTCATCATCATCTCTGTCTCTTCAATATAGAAGTATAAATATTATATAGTTTCTTTTCTTTTTCTTCCACGCCCTTTTTCTTTTATTTGACCACATTCACATTTCCTCTCCACAAGGTGTGGAAGTGAAAAACAGGGAGACCAATCCATGGACATAGATATAATATACTATTACTTTGCAAGTAAGTAATGATACTGACGTGGGAATTTTGGATTTGGTTATGATGGACCATCAGGAAGAGGCAACGCAATGTGGCTCCCGGAACAGGAATGACCTCCTTAGTTCCTTGCAGAAAGGAACTAAATAATCTCCTTTGCTCCCTCTCAACACTACCATTTCTTTCTTATCATTGCCCTCCAAGACCATAAGCTGGTTGTTATTGTACTTGTTGATGTTCCTCACTATCGATGGTGGCTTCTGCGCTATGGGATTAAGAACTGTTGCTGTTCCTGCTATGCCCTTAGGCTTCCAATAATACTCATAAGTATTGAAGGATGCTGAAGTCGATGCCGCCGCTGCTTTTCCCGTGGCTGTCACAGCCTCTTTTGGTGGCGATGGTATCATCCTAACCCCCGGAGGCCTTGGTGGGAGTGATTGTGTAAGTGGGGTTATTGGGTTCGCTGCCACACCTTCCCCT
>JAOSBL010000008.1:6632256-6646831 GCA_027568915.1 Erythroxylum roraimae
CGCAGAGGGGAGAGATGTCGGGTGAGCTGATATTTAAAAAGAATTTACCGACGGAAATTTCCGTAGGTAAATTCAAATTTTTTTTATTCCGCCAATAATTCCCGCCTTTTTATCGACGGAACGAAACTTTCCGTCACTAAATTCCCCCAATTTACATTTACCGACGGAATTACCAACGGAAATTTCCGTAGGTAAATTCTAAATTTTTGTATTCCGCCAATAATTCCCGCCTTTTTACAGACGGAATGAAAATTTCCGTCGCTAAATTCCCTCCAAATTTAGCGATGGTATATTTTCTGTCGCTAATGTCCGTTGCAAATTTTGCCGCGCCGAATTCCCTCCAAATTTAGCAACGGTATATATTCCGTCGGTAATTGTTCGTCGCTAACTTATAATAATTACCGACGGCTGTATTTTTCCATCCCTAAAGTCCGTTGCTAATTTTTGCCGGGATGGGTTCCCTCCAATTTTAGCGACGGAAAGGATAACCGTTGCTAAACAAAAAATTTTCATGTCGATTTTAGCGACGGAAATAATTGTTCCGTCGCTAATTTAAGTGCAATTACTGACGGAAACTTTTACCGTCCCTAAAGTCCGTCGCTTATTTTGCCGGGACGGTTTCCCTCCAATTTTAGCTACGGAAATGATCACCGTCGCTAAATGAATTTTTTAACGTCGATTTTAGCGATGAAAACCAGTTTTCCGTCGCTAATTTGCTACGGTTTATTTTTCGTCGCTAAATTTTCGTTGCTAATCCACATTTTTCTTGTAGTGCGATGATATAAAACAACTTCACCAATGACAAAATTTTGAAAATAAATAAAAAAACAGTGACTACTACTTAAATTTTTTCTAGAGTTATTGCCTTTTAATATGTCTAAAGAAATTTAGGATATGTTAAATTTTCCATAACTTTCGGTGCAAAAAGTGTTTGAACCATTATTTTTCTTCAAAACATAAATTGTGATAAAATTATCATATTTTTAGTGCATACAAGATAAGATAATGTGATTAGTAATCTTTATTTATATCTTTTAGTCAAATATTTTTACCCAAAATTATTCTAACATGTTGACAAAAGTAGAATGAACCATTTACCTCGTTAAAACTTAATAAAAAATATAAATTAGTGAGAAATTCCATTAATTTCTTCGTAAAATAAAAGAAAAGACTGTGAACAAATGATGACATTCCTCTGTCCTTTGCACAACGGAGAGCCTTATGTATTGAGGCAACCTTTTTTAAAAATTCCTTTTTGATTATTTTGATAAAAGAGATAAAATCATGTGAGGGATTTAAATCGATGTTATGGAAGACTATGATATTAAACTTAACAAGAGCCATCTAGATGAATAGGATAAAGTGAGTTGAATATAATAATCATTTAAACATATGTTTTTTTCAAAAAAGGAGAAGAAATTGAAACTGATGAGAGATTGACACACTTTCTGTGTGGTAGGAATTCGGACATTCAAACACTTAAGGAGAATCTTGTATTAGCTCAAATTGATTGTTATGATCAGCCTTCTAATTTTGAACTTAAACATGAGAAGATGGCATGCCTCCATGACTATCTAGCTACTACATTCCACAACACAGTTTTGATGCAGAAATCTCATATTCCTTGGCTAAAAGATGGTGATGTTGATATGAAGTTCTCCATTCTTTAATATTAGCTCGACGGAATTGCAATAAAATTTTGAAGTTACAAGATAGCAGGGGGATTGAGCATGTTGAATTGGATAATATCATGGATATAGCCTAAAGCTTCTTTATTAATTTAACGGGAACAACTCCTTCTTCTATACCAAGTCCTAATATTTTTCAGATATTTGATTACAAGATTGATCAAGGAACGAAGGATATGTTGGTTTCTCCGGCTACAACTCATGATGTTAAACATACCCTCTTCAATTTAAATTCTTTGAAGGCTCCTAATTAAGACGAATTTACCGCACTATTCTTTCAACGTACATGAGATATCACAGGTCAGATCTTTACTGAAGTTGTTTTAGAATTTTTTTAATCTACCAAAATGCTTAAGTATATCAATCATTCCTTTATATGCTTGGTCCCAAAAAAAACCAAATCCTATTCAAATGCCGGACTGCAGACCTATATCCTGCTGCTCTAATATCTATAAGGTGATATCCAAAATTCTTGCTAAATGCCTCAAGGTAGTTCTTTCGGCTATTGTGAATCCTGCACAAAGTGCATTTATTCCTGAAAGAAATCAGGGAGATAACATTCTTCTTTTACAAGAGCTACTGAAGGATTATCATTTGGGTAAGAAAATACAAAGTTGTTTGATCAAGATTGATTTTTTCAAAGCCTTTGATATAGTTAGTTATAGCTTTATTTTGATATGTCTCAAAGCATTGCATCTTCCGGCCTTATTTATTCAATGGATCATGACATGTATTAGCACATCTTCACTGAGTATACTCATGAATGGTACTCCTATCATACCTTTCAACCCTGCCAAAGGAATCAGACAAGGTGAATCTTTATTGCCTTACTTGTTACCATTTGTTATGGAGGGATTATCAAGAATATTAAATCAGATGCTTCCTTGCAACGGAGGATTTCAATATCACTACAAATGTAAGGAAGTCAACCTTACTCACCTATTATATGCAGATGATTTGCTTCTATTATCTGGTTTTGATCTTGCTTCACTCAAAATAATGATGCATGTGTTTGATCTATTTGTGGAGTGGTTTGGACTTAATCATAACTCAGAGAAAAGTTTTCTATATATCGGGTAATGTGAGAAACTTTATGGAAATTAAAAGCATTACTGGGCTCCAGCTTGGTTCACTCCTTATTCGATACCTAGGAGTTGTAATTATGGCTTCAAAGCTGAAGTTTTTGCTTATCGATTATTGAAAGGCTGACGTCCAAAGTGATGGCATGGCAAAATAGGTTCCACTCTTAGGTAGCTCGACTTACACTCATCATTTTAGTGCTTACCAGTTTTCATCTAAATTGGCTAATAAAAGAGTTGGACCGAATATGAAATTCTTTCTCTAGTCTGGATAGGTGGGAAACTCCAGGAATGCACGAATTAAATGGTATAAGGTTATGAAGCCTAAAAGGTGTGGTGGTCTTGGAATTATCTCAATCTCTACTATGCAACAAGTTTTCATTTGTGAAAGATTATGGCAACTATACACGGACAACAATGCTTTATGGACAAATTGGATTCACAAATTTTATTTGAAAAGTGTTAATTTTTGATAGGTAGAATATTCCCAGGAAGGATTTTGGAATGTACAACAAATGATGTGGTTACGTGAATTTATCTATCCTCACATTCGGCACATTATCAACAATGGTCATAAGACCTGGGTATGGTTTGATAACTGTTTAGATATTAACCCCCTTGCTCTTGCTACTACTTTTCAAAGGTTTCGAAACTGAATGGCGTTAAACCTTAAGGTGTCTTCACTGATAGAGGATGGTAACTAGCAGGGAAACTCCTGTGGCTTTCATGAACTCACGCCACATCTGCCTATCTTAGCAAATCAGGCAATGGAAGATACCATCTCCTAGTGATTAACTACGAATGGGGTATTTTCCAATAGACTTATGTCGGATGATACCGCAATAGTTCCATGGTTTTCTCTTCTATGGCATAACAAGATAAGTCCCAAAGCAACCTTCATCACATGGCTACCAATTAAAAATCGACTAAAAACTTGGAAGCAATGGCATGGTAGAGCTAATGACTTGTGTTTATTATCTACTATGGCATATGAGGAGCATGATCATCTTTTTTTCATTTGTAGCTACTCTAAGGCGATTTGGAGTCGACTCCTGTACTTATTATCATCACAAGTTGTTGGCTACGAATGGCCCAATGTCTTGTACTGGATTATCGGTAAAACAAAGAAGGGAACTCCTAATGTTGCTCTATATGCAACAGCTTTTACCATAACCATATATAACATTCGGAGGGAATGAAATCGTCGAAAGTTTACTAACTAGAAGGAGAACAAATATTAGTTGGTGGACAGAATAATAAATCATATTAGAGCTGATATATTTGTTAAACAAGCACATCATTCCCTCTCCTTAGACATGAAGAATAGATGACGACTGTGATTCGATGATTTTAACTATGATATAGTTCTATACTTTTCGCTCCTTGACTCCTTTAGATTCTCAGTGATCTAATGGTAGGCTTTTCTAGCCTTAAGCACATTATTTCTTGCAACGATGTAATAGTTTTATTTAAAGTAATATACCATTCAACTTAAAAAAATCATATTGACAAGCTGAGGTCAGACAAAATTTAAACATATATTTAAGAAGAAAAAAAAGAATACAAAAGCTATATTAATACAAAGAAGAAGAGTTAATCTTATATTCTTAGTCATCCTTTCGCGTGGTCGTGGCCAATTCCAATCCAACGAGGACGACCACCACATGCTCCAATGCCTTTTTCTGGCACACCACATTCTCACAATAATAAAAGTATTTTAATTTAAATATTAGTCTACAACAAAGCTCACTTGTCCAATCAATAAGCACATAAAGGAGCTTTTTCATAATTATTCGATCAAAATTCATATTTATCCTAAAGCTATCGCTTTACAAAGACGTCAGCAAGGTGCCCTTACTTTCCTAGAAAAAAAAAAAACAAGCCAAGAAAAATTTGGAGGAGATGAAAGGAAAGAATGTGAGAGAAAAGGCAGGAAAACTAAAGAAAGGATTCTCCTCCAACAACCAGTAGCTTTTACGAAGCTTTTTGTACGTGAGACCATAGCATAGCAGCCTTTTCCAAAACACACCCATCTTTAGTACTATTCTGTCTATCACAACAAGATCTTCCAGACCCATCATTATGTTGATTGGATGATCCGTTTGGGGGCACAGAAACATGTAAAGCATACGTGCCAGAATATTTTTGGAAGAATTCGCTTCCTCCTTTCCCACTAAATAAATTGCAATAATTTGCGAATCAAAACCAAAAACGTGGCGAATTAATAAACGGACACGTGTGTTCTTCCAGTTGCTGTCTCATAGTGCTTCTTACTTGATGCTTAGTGTCCTTAATCATTTTGTTAGTGAGTGTTTAATGTATAAGTTTTGATTAAATGATGGCTATTGGTAGCCAGCTGCCTAGCAGAATCCGAGTATATTCCTATTGGGGTGTGACTTTAGACTGTTTTGTACGAGTGAGCTCATTACACGTCGTGAGATAGGGCTCACTGCTCTTTTCGGCCGCTCTCTTTTCGTGGGAAGGTGATTGAATTACAGAAACGAGATCCTGTCTCAGAATTTCTAGATATTGGATGATAGTTGGTATTCCAATTTTCAGAGTAAGGCTGTTGCTTTCCAAATTTTATCCTCCAGATTTCCAATCATCCAAAATTCTGATGCTCTTTTTTTTAACCTTTTAGTTGGACCTCATTTATATGTATATGTATTATTAATATATAGAAAATGACATAAATATCAATGGCTACACATTGGTCGCCGTTGAATATAAACCATAATTATTTTCTGGAGTGTTGATCATTTTTAAAATTTTGGTGGAACAAAATATCTTCATTACCCTCATTGATAAATATAAATATATTGAATATGGAATTTAAGAATATTTTTTTTGTATATGTCAATATAAATTTTCCTGACACACGGGATGATCCAGTAGTACGCAGTCTAACTTCTAATTAGTAAATAAGTTGTTTCCAAATGGCGAAGAAGCAAGAAAAAATAAAAAATATAGAAAGAGGAATCTATATGATTTTGATGACAATCTTGTTTAGCCTCTGATTAGTTGGGCTTATTTCAGTAGAGCTTTTTCTATAGATCTTTTCTGAGAAGAACTTTTCTAAAAAGTCAGTTGACTGTTTGACTGCATTTAAAAAGAGCTCTTTTGAAAGAGCTTCATACTTTAGACTGCTTGACAACATAAAAATAAAAACACTTTTAATTTTAACTATATTTTATTTTGTAATAAAAAACTATTTATGCATATAAATATTATTTAAAGTATATTAAACAATATGCAAAGTATAATATATTAATTATTATATAATTTTAAACCATATTAAACATAAATTAAAATATATATAACCAAATCTTTTATATGGATTATAATATAAGTAAACTAATATCAAAAATAAATATTAAAACATATAAAAGACCAAATAATATTATATAAATCTCAAAATAAATATTCAAGTTGAGTAAATAGTTAAATACATAATAAACAGGAATATGAGTTTGTGAATATTGTGGGAATTATATGCAAAACATAAGGGCAAAAGGGACTAAAAAATAAACTAATTAATTTATCTGAAAAATCTACATGAAAAAGTTATTTGAGAGCTTTTTTTAGAAGCTCCAAATTTGAGCTTCTTAAAAAGTTATATTTAGGTTACCAAAAAAGTCATATTTATTTAAAAAATATTTTTTTATTTTACAGCTAAACACCTATTTTTCTTTAAAAGAGCTTTTATGGTGGATGGACGCCTCCTAAAAGCCTATCTAAACAGACACTTAGTGATTGCTTACGATAAATAAAATGAACCGGGTAGATAGTGATTAAGATAATGAAGAATTTGGCTACAATTATCTAAATTATTAATTAATGGTAAACGAGACATCCGTACAATGGAATTTCAACCGACCAAACTTACCTTCATCCCAAAAGATGTAAGAAACATTTTGAAGGCGTACAGTTTACGCGATGCTTTAAGGCTAAACAAGAATCTTGCTTAGTCCATGATGAGATCATGGGCATATTACAGCAGTATTCCAAGTTAATTTTATCTTTTCTATTTCATTTTGTAATATGATTTGTATGTTCTCAAGCCCAGAGAACAAATCTGGTCGGTCGGGTCAATTTCCAATTAACTGTCTTCATTAATTTTAATGTTTCCTTTTAAGAAATGATTATTCTTGTCTGTTGATGTCGGAGAACAAACTTACCAACTTCGCGAGTTCTCATTGTGCTTTTGAGCCCACAGTTGATCAATATTTCACTGTTTCTTATTGACATCAACTTCCAGGACATGCAGAAAGTTATGGAGCTCATTCTTCACATAAGCATATCCTTTTTAAAATATGCATTAACTTTGTTCATGGATATACTCGCATTTGCAATTGAAAGTAAAGGTAAAAGACGTAAATTAAATAGCTTAGTGCTTTTTTTCTAGCATCAACGTACCAAATACAGATTAACTTGGAACATATGCTTAGCCAGTCTTGCATTCTCAGTTGGGGCATATAAAGCAAGTGATGTGGCCCGTGCATACTAATTATATGCATTTATATATATTTATTCTGTGTGTCTGTTGATCAGGTCCAATCCAATGCCTCAAATAGTATTCGATTCTGTCAGTGTTAATATCTGAATAGAACTTTTATTGATTTTCATTCCATTGAAATTTTTTTTTAAAATTATCTATGAAAATGTAAGAAGTTTTGTTTGGAATTAAAGTAGTGCCATGCATACGTACATTGGAAAGAAAGGAGTGACGTAAAAATGCATGGAGGGATGTAAGTCGAAGCTTATTAACAAACAGGTGGCCGGCATTAGGCATGAGTGCTCTCTCAAAAGGAGAACTCGTATATCGATCCTTCGATATTTCCCATTTGTGCACGTTAAATTAATTTCACAAGTTTGCTAATCTGTGTTGATAATGCAGCAATATATCACCAGTGGCTTTTTCAGTTCGATCTTGAAACGTTTTGAAGTGAAGGATGAGCCAATATATAGAATTTTTTTTTCTTCTATTAGATGGTTAACTAATATCATAATAATGTTGAAAATTTACAAATGGAGTAATCCACGTCGAAAGAGTCATAAGGATAAAGTGAGTTATATATCAAGTTAGGATTCATAACTTATTTTCTAATTAAAGTTTTAAGTTAAAGATATGATATCCTAGTTATATATGAGTTTACTTGTTCAAAACTCTTCACTGATATTAAAGTTAGGTAAGACGAATAGAAATTCATAGATTTAGTACACGAGTTGAGTTGAGGGGAAATTGGTCCGATATGGATGGATCCACTTGTAAGAGAGAATATCAAAAATAGAAATAAGGATAAAATGACTTATAAACAAAGGTACGATTCATAACCTATTGTTTTAAGATTTTAGTTTGAGATATGATGTCCTGATTGTATATGGGTTCACTTGAATCTTATCTAATTTTTCCTCTCACTTAGATTTGGTTCAATTTCTTCCCAAACTCGCTCAAAAGCCTTCGACTAGTTAACTAAATAGACGGTGAATTAATCTTGTGCTAATTAACTTATATGCTACTTGATTATCATGTTTTTTTGAAGTTAATTACTTACTATGTGAACGATTAGCTAGACATGCATTTCCAAAGGAATAAAAAAGCAGGGGCATGATCAAAATTTCCAGGTGGGTTTTATCGACAAATGAGTAATGATTAGACGTAGGTCATATATTGGAATCGTTATTGGACAAGAAGCCAAGGGACATGGCGAAAAGTGTTCAGCGAAGTTGATGGAACATGCGGGCACCGACCAATGCGTGAAGGCAGGAGGTCATCATATCATATGATGATAGGGTTGGACAATGTCCACCGCCCCAGAATATACATCAATTTACACTACAAAACTTCCTATGTCGACGAGACATCACTTTGTTTTGTTGGGCATTGTCTCGTGTCCCTTGCATTTTCTGTCCATTTGTCTCTTCTTTAAGGCTCCATAAACGCAAAAAAGGAATCGAGTAAGTAAGAAATGTTATTGATATGAGCTTAATTTTCTCTAGCTATTGCAACAACTATAGGCAATACAATTACAATTGTAAATAATAGTAAGTGTGAGTATAATAAATTATGGTAACAGAACAAACAACAATTATAAAATATATTAGCTTGGTTTGTTCGATCAAATAAATATTACTTTTACGCTGTTCTTTATATGCCTACAAATACTAATTTGCGATTTTGCGTGCCTGTGTTTTTCAGTTTTTCCCTACTGGAGTTTACTGGGCTTATCTTATTTGTTGACAGCTCCCTTGTATATGGGCTCCAAAGAAGAGGTAGCAGTTTAGCTCTGCAACTGAGTTTTCTGGGCTTTCTTTTTCGATGTTTGCTAAGGGACCATCTGCTAAATAAACCGCGCGATAATTTCTTTAATGATATAGTTATTAGCAGACAATCTTCTTGAAAAGGAGATGTTTACTTAATACTAAATGAGAACTTGAAATTTGGACCTGTTAGGATTAATTAAGTTTTAGATTCTTTAGCCCTCTTTCACTTTATAGAAAGCTTAAGGTTACTAACCAATTTAATATAGATCAAGGCTTTTGTTGGACTAAGTAATGAGATACTATTCAATGAATTTTGATAATAATAAAATATATTATTATTGAGTCAAAATTTTAAACAAAAAATCAAAGATCAAGACTAATGGAAAGGACAAAGTTAGTAAAGTAGTAAAATAAAGTCATTCCATGTGTAATAATCATGTAACATTTCTTGCAACTTTATCTTAATTAGTTGAATGGATTAGAGACTCAATCATTACATGAACATTTGCATGTAGAGCATAATACATAAATCTTTTTACAATTAAGAGAAAATTTGTTGTGAACTTTAAAGAAAACATTTTAATTTTTAAACAAAATTTGAGAAAATTTCAAATAGAGTTTTTATCAAATAAATATGCTTTATCTTTGAAAAGATTTGCCTTTGAAATTTTAACATTGTTTTTTACATAAGTTTGATGAGCCTAAATGATGGAGATCAGCTTGCACCAGTACCTAGTTTCAGTCATTCTTATGATTCTTTACAAAGAATTTGAGGTCCAATGATTAGGGGCAAAGGCCTAATGCATGAAAGTACCTTTGAAATGATTAATCATGTAGATGCAAGAAAAGGAGACTATTTAAGATGAATAAGAAAGCATTATTAAGATTGATCACTTGTTTGAATATTATTGGAGATGGACATATTTAACATATGAAGAAAAAGACTCAGAGAAGTTTAAAAACCTTAAAAATTGAATGTAGTCGACACTGAAATTATATTGGTGTTAGGCATTGATCCTGCACTAAATTGAGAAGGTTTGAGAAACAAAAGCAAACTGACCCCATTATGAAAGTTGGATAGGTGTCGGACTCGTGGATCAGTTATTTAGTTTTATAACGATTTGACTTTTTGAAAATTTTTAGTTGTTTTGAATCATATTATGATAAGGGATAATGTTATTCCTTTTAGGACTTAGTTTTTAGAGATTTTATACCTATTAAAGGTTATCTTATTGATGTAACTAGGATAGATCATTGAGAAACAAATTTGGGAACTTTTCTTCATGAGAATTTTCTCTTTGATCTTTAAAAAGAACTTAATATGATCTTATCAAGCAACTTGTGGCAATCAATATGCTCATAACTTCGATTTTAATCAGCTGGTTTTTATTAAGATTGAGTTTTCCTTACTTAATTTGAGAAAAAATTTTAGGGTTCTAATTCTTTGTAAGTCAGGTTTTATATGGTTCCCAACCTAAGGTTATCATTATTTGGTATAAAATTTTTTATTCTTAAAATTATTTTTATCTATCCCTTAAGTATTTATTTTTCTTTCCTTTTAATTGTGATTATGTCATTCACCATCCATCTTATTCTTGATTTTCATTTTTTTAATTCAAAATTTGCTTTGCGTGTTCTTCTTTAATCAAATTTGTTCTCATTCGTGATTCTTTTGTATTTTTTAATTAACCTGCATCATATATACGTAACGTAAAAAAGAAACATAAAAACTTTAGAGCCAAAAGTGTGCATCAAAACTTAAAGATCATATGTTGCATAACTTGGTTATAAAGTGTTTTAATATGCTATAAATTTTTTAAATCATTTTCCTATTTTAAAAGGATTCTTAGTTTCATTTTATTTTTGTTACATTCTTACTAATTTTACTTCCTTTTTTATTTCTTGTTGATTTCATTAACCAAATTTATAAACTCCAATTTCCCTTATTGTTTTGGAAGGATTATTAATAAAGTTCTTCTTAAAGGGCTTGTAAGGGGAAGTTGAGTAGTAAAAGGCAAAAGTGCTAAGAACATCATTGAGAAATGCCAAAAATTGAGTGAATTATGAGTGATTAAGTAACCTAATCTCAAGCATAAAAACATAAAAAAAGGTGTGTGAGGAAAACCAATATGTTTCTTACTAATATTTTTCTTTACAGTCTTAAACATAAGTAGTGGTGGAAATAATGTAGAAATTGATTATAAGTTATTAATGAAGGTTATCCAAGTTTATTCAAGTTTACAAATATGAGATTAGATAGATTAGCATACCCATCTAAATCTAAATCTAAATCTAAATCTTCTCTTAAACACACAATGAGGAGGAGGAATAGGAGGATTTTGATTGTGAGGAGACTAGGTCTAATAAAGGTAAAAGAACTATTTCATAAAGAGATAGCATTGTTGGTATTACTAAAATGAAAATCACTACCTTTAAAAAAAAAGAACTAGTTCTAATAAAGGTAAAAGAATTATTTCATAAAGAGATAGCATTTTTTGTATTACTAAAATGAAAATCACTACCTTAAAAGAAAAGGAATCACTATTGAAAAAAGGGTGACGTGTGATATTTTTGTAAATTTAGTATGAGATACAATCAAAATTTCTAGTTTTGGCTTGAACTAAAAAACCATTAGAAATTAAAGATACAAGTCAAAGTTTGAAAAGATGATTAAGATAGGAGAACCCAATATTAGATGTAATAGTATGAACAATAAGGATGGATGGAGGGTGGAGGAAGGTAAGTTCAAATAGCCTCCAACTTTATGCCTTGTTCTAAGGATTTTACTCGTCTGTGGATCTTACACATTACAATTATGACTAAAAAAAGATAAGTCAATCCTAGGTTAACATAATTGACTAATAAAAATAATATTTAATGAGAGTTTGGGAACAAGAAAAAGTGTTAGGGAAAGTTAACTTAGATATTTAAACAATGCCTACAATTTAAACATTCATAGTGAAGTTATTAGTTGTTTAGACAATATGTGGAATTGAGTAAGTTTTTAAAGAATCGAATATAAGAGTTAAAGTTCATTTGGTTATAATAAGTGGAATCAAGGTACCATGAAAAAGAAGTAAACGGTGTGACAGACAAAGTAAGAGAGAAAATAATACCATAATTTATTCATAATTGCTATAGAAAGGCTTAAAGATCTTTTAAAGAGAATTTAGGAGATGTAGATGTATTCTCCATTATATCCTACGTGGTAACAACATTGACAGTAGATTGAGACGACTTAAAAGAGTTACTTTGTTTGGGTGTTTTTCTACATTCGGAGATGTGATGTCGATTCTTTTTCCAATTATTGTAAAATACATTCTTCTTAGTTATATTTTGAGAAGTTTGATAAGAGGAGGTCTGATTGGCAAGAACAACATCTGTACATAGAATAAATTTGTCCATTTGAAGGGTGTTTGGTCAACAAAATTTGCAAGTGCACAGAGTCGTTCCTAGTACCCACACACTAAGTATTCCATGGTCGTCTCCTTCAAGGACCAATTCATTCACTGCCAAATTAATTCTAGTTATTTGAATGTTATCGAAATTAAACTCCAAAAGGTGATTGGAGTTGAGTGAACAGTGAATTGTAAGTACTAAACAAAATAACAGCAAGGGATAAATCGAAGGTTTAAAATTAGGGGTTGGGATTCACCAATTCAAAGGATCGATTCGTACATTAGGAAATTGATTGAATGTTAGGTTATGAAAACAGTTGCACAACTTTACCCATATCTCTTTTCAAAGTATATAAGAGTATCTAGCTAGTTGAATATCATCTCTCAATGTGCAAACTAACTAACCAAATCCATGAAGAACAAGCAACCACAAGTTCTCACCCTAGCTTAGGATATCTTTACCTCTAAATCTAAGGTGTTTATCTTCCTAGAGCATAAACCATATTTCACCTCTCAGTACATCATATGATTCCTAAGATTGCATCTATGGAGATCAAGCATAGAAACAACAGTGAAATTCAAGAAAGATGAGCATAACCCAGGAACTTTCATTCAATACCCATCAATCCACAACATACAAATCAATCCCTCAAATGGGCTACATCCCTCACCCTAAATGAGGTTTAGCTCCAGAACATTGTAACAAAAGTCATACACATTAAGATGCTCAGTATTAAAGAAAGAGTATAGAGAGAAAGTAGAAAAAACACAAGAGAATGTTGCTTCCACTCCTTGATGAAATCTCCCAAACTCCCTATCTTCCTCTTATTTTGTGCCTCCTCTTTGAGGTAACCTCGTTTTCATTGTCCAACCCCTCATTAGGTCTAAAAAATGAGTATTTATAGTGTCTTGGGTCTAAAGAAACCTAGTTTTTCCTAAACGGGGGAGGGCAGATCGTGTTTGGCCGCCAATGTCTGTTAAACGGACATGAATGTCCGTTAAACGAACCTTCTTGGGTCTAAAAGTTCATCCTGCCAGGCGATGTTTGTTAAACGGACATGAATGTCCATTAAACGGACATGCACCAATCCAAAATTTTCACGCCTTTGACCTTTCAGTTGATATAACCTCTTCTCGGAGTCTTCTCGAAAGTTGTAGAACTCGGAGTCCTCTTTGAAATAATCCTTGAGTAGCCTTAATCCGGCATCCATAAGAAAAGTTATGCTTTTTACCCCCACAATCTATCCATTTGTACCTATCAAGTAACAAAGTTGGAATGTGAGAGAATTGATCAAATAACACTTCAAATCCATATAGAAATAAGTCAAATTAATTCCAAATCATCTCGAAATCATCTACGAATAATTTGACTTATCAATGTTTAATGGGGTTTCTTTCATAATTAGTTCTTTGATTATTATATTAAGACTTGGTAGAGATTCTTGACGAAGAAGAGAGTGTAAACGATCTAGAAGGGGGGTTGAATAGATCTTTAAACTTTTTCATAAAGCTCTACAAAAAATCAGAAGTTAGTACACACAAAACAATTTAAACAAAATTAGATGTAAAGAGTAAGGAAGAAAAATAAATACTGTTTTTATAGAGGTTCGGTGCTAAGACCTACGTCCTCTACTTAAGCTTCCACTTAGGATTTGACAAACCACTTTACTACACACTTTTTAGTTCAGTGTGAAATTTTACAACACCACTTGAATTCCGGCTCAAGCAACCCTTACAATCGATTTGTTTTCCGGCACAAATCCTACCTCATAACCCGATTTGATTTCCGGCACAAATCCAACCACACCAGTGATTTTCCTCTAATCACTCATCTCACGATAACAACAAGGATAAAGAAGAAGTAATAATGCTCAGTACAAATTTAGAACAGGCTAAGAGCAATTGAGAGCAAATTTGTAACAATAGTTGTATGCTTTTGCTTTTTGGACTTCATTTCTCGATCATTTGATCTTCCTCTATTTATTTGCAGACTTCCAGATGAATATAGTCGTTGTGGATCTCCTTCTAGCCGTTGCTTGATTTCTCATAGACGTTGCTAAATTATTTCATTTCCATTTGTGATTGATTCAGACAAATTTTGTTCAGCTCTATCTGATAGTCGACTAGTCGTGCTGTTATAGTCGAC
>JAOSBL010000008.1:6656129-6674040 GCA_027568915.1 Erythroxylum roraimae
CTCTCTTTACTTTCCTTTCTTTTATTAATTAATTAACCATATAAGGAAAATTTAATTAATTTCCTTTCCATTACTCCCAATTTCTTTCCATTCCCTTGAAATATACACAGTATTAGTGCAGTAAGTGCTTCTCTACTTCCGTTCCTTGATCTATCTTTTTCAATTACCTGCATTCTAGTGCGTTGGAAGTCAACAGCCACCCACTTTTTACTGTCCAGAAAAGTTGTCTTTTTCTTTTTTGTTTAATTAATTACACAAATGATTGAATGAAGCAAACGTATACATCCCAACAAAACCATAAGATTGAAATAGAGATTAAGATAGGAGGCAAAAGACGAGTGAAAGTTTCACCTGATGGCGGGCCAAGAGGAGATGCAAACTTTGCAGGAACTTCATTGAAAAACTAAAATCACCTACAGCAAAATTAGGGATTTTGGGAAGTCGGATACTTTTCATGAAAAGCCCGACCCAAATAAGTATTAACTAAAAGATCGGGTCGGGTAATTTCGGAATGTGACCCGACGTTGACATCAAAGAAAGGTGGTGCTATTGCGAAGCATTTATTTTGATAGTCGGTAGTAGTTTAGAGGAGGAAGAAGGAAGAAAGTAGAAGAAGAATGGATCCAGAGCAGACATTTATAAGAGTGCAAGAGAGGTTCTCACTGATGCTAACCCCAAAACTTAGGGCTGCTTTGGAATACATCTATTTGTTCATTGCCTTTACTCTCTTCTCCATTCTTGTTGTTATGCACGCCAATTATGTTCAACAGGTCTTTTTCCTTTTCCCTTTCCTTTTCCTTTTAATTAAGGTCATCTGGTTGTTACGAGAATTTTATAACCCTATACTCTTCAGCCTGGATGTTCAAGTGAGCTTTCCGGAGTTGAAACAATGGAAGCCCAACTCATCCAAATCAAGGTACTATTTCATTCTTTACTTTTGTTGTCAATATATAAGGAACTAACATACTCTCTGTCATGGTGTCTGTTAGATCACCAGTCCTGGCTTATGGTCGCACAATGACTCAGAACTACATTCAAATGTAATCGATGTGACTTCTAAAGTTGAATTGCCAATTGTGGATGGAGGAGGTGGGTTCAGTTTTCCGGCTGCTAAGTTTTGGTTGAACTGGATTGGGCCAAGTGCTAGAAAGGACAAGTTGTCTGTGAAGCTCCCCAACACTGATAATGATGTTCAAAGTCACCAATACGAAAGTAGCTCTACCATCAGTGACAGCTCTAAGTTCACAATTGATGACGATTCAACTAAAACTGATAGAGTGGAGGCACGAAGCGGTTTCTCGTTATTGGCTGCCAAAGAAACTCTTAAAGCAGCGCTGAATCATTTTGTTAAGAAGTGGCACAGGCGTCTATCTTTTGTTTGGAGGCATGTCTTGCAATTACTAAGAAGTCTGCAGAAGTTATGGGTGAGTCAATCAGAAAAAGATAAATAAAAACTCTTTAAAGTAACGTTTAAGGATATTTATTTTGATGGATCTTAATGTGCATCTGAACAATTTTAATTTTTCTTCATCTGCAATTTGTTTGATTCCATTTTGCTTTCTAGTATCATGAGTTGATGGTTCTCTTTATATAAAATCTTGGGTGCAGAATTTTACAGGCATATATTTGAATCTCGATTTTCCCAAGTGGTTGAGAATACTTTATTTGGACAGACTTAACTCTTATGCAGGTAATTATTAGCCCTTTGTTGCATTTTTACCCATTGACAGAAAATATAATGATTACAACTTGCCTGGGAGCTTAGTAATCTCAAATGTAAGCATAAAATCAAGGCATGCTTGAGGTTCATAGCAAAATCCTAAATGCGGTTGCAACAAATGAACTTTTGTTGTTTCTTTTGGTTCCACTTCGCATATGAACTTTTATTAAGATGTGTTTATGTCTGCCTTCTTGTGCTGAGATACCCCATAACTTTATTAACTGAAAATTATGATCTAAACTCTGTTTCATTGTAGGAGCTACTTGAAATGAAATGTAATTGGCATTTTCCGTCCTCTTTTTCTCTCTCTCTCTCTCTATATATATACATATATACATATACACATACACAAGTAAGGAGTATGTTTTAAATTCAACTATGCTGTTCTAGATAAGCTAATGACCATTGTTACTTTCAAATTTTTATCACTTAAACTCAATTCTCGGGATGGTTAGCTGCATAAGTAGTACGAGTGCTTATGATATCCAATTTACATCATAATTGTTAGATTTTGAAGTTTTAGACATCTTAGTAAACTGCTAGGTTCTGAAACTTGTCATAATTAATAAGAAGGTTAATGCCTGTTCAGTGCAGTGGCTTGAGAAGAAGACTAAAGCATTTGAGCCAACTTATTTGTACACAATGGAGAAGGTAAAAATTTAAACATTTTTTTTTCCCGTGTAAACTTCTCCAAACTTGAGAGGTTTTTTGCTGGAGATCATTGTACTCTTGACATGTTAAACTTTTTGAGCATGGTTACAGGGTTATTTCTTGCTACCTGAAGAAGCCAAGGCTCGACACAATATACTTACTGTCAACATTAGTATATCAGCACGGCATCCTTGCTTTGGCAACAGGTAGACAATCTAGGCTATTTGCCAATCATAAGCTTCAACTTATGACTTTGATGTTCTCACATAAGCATGTTCTTTTGCCCTTTAGACACTCCAAAAGTGGCTAGAGTAATGGCTATAGCAGTGTATTGGCAAGTGCCGACTTGAAAGGCAGCAGCACAAATTTTTCTGATAAACCACTAACCATGGTTTTCTTTTGTCTTGTTACTTTCCTTGTAGAGGATATCACTATGGAAGGAATTCAAGTTTTTAAGATTTAAACTGAGCATGATGACATTACAGAATTGTAGCCTTGTAGAATGTTACATGTTTGATTTATAATTGTCTTGCAACAAAACTAAACCTGTTTAAAAGGCCATTAGAGTTAAACTTACTTATGTGTACAAGTGTGAAAGCATATGTCTTTTGGGCATGGATTTATTCCTGAAGAATTGAAGCTTTAGGTAAATGTGTGTTCTTGAGTGCCTCGGATCTGTTGGTAAATATAATTCCCCTTAGGCTTAAGGATTCCTATGTAGAGGTTGAAGTTGATGCAACAATAAATTTCAGTATTACATAATTATGGTTTCTTGAACAAAGTTATCACTTGATGAATAGTTGTATATACCTTTGATTTGATCGATTTTTTCTTATTCCCAGGTGGCAGCAACTTCTCATTAACAGGGTTGTTGGATATGATACCATATTGATGAATAGTTTGCTGAGTTCCCCTGGTCAAGGTAATAAGAGGTTCACATTTCTATGGTTTTCATTTTTTGTTGATTGAGTTTTTGTAATTGGATCACCATGTATAATAAATTCATCAGCGAACTCCTTTATTTCTTTCTGTGTGTGCATGGTTGTACGATTAGGACATATTCTATGGAGGGACTAGACTTAAATGGATGTACCAGTTTAGATAAATATCTTGTCTAGTTCGGTAATTTATTTTAACAAAAATTTTATCCTGTTAATAAGCAGTGAAGTCCAACGAAAAAAATATTATTCACTACGAAGAACAAAAGCAGGACTAAAACTGCTGTCAGCATGTCTTCATTAATCACATAAAAAGACAAACTTGTGTCTCCTATTTTGTTGGCGCACATTGTTACAAACATTTGAGAGATCAAGGCTTCTAATGTCTTGTGCCTTGGAAAACATTCACAAGCGTTTGTAATGGGCTGATTTGATTGATTGTGTCAAATTATCATTTTATGGTGCTGGTCGCATGACAATGGAGGGACCAATGACATGCATTTCAATTGGTGTAGTTTATGTTTTTCAGGGTATCTGTATAATTCTCAGACCAAAGAATTTTACAATTTGAGTTATGCACACGAACCACCTGAAGGTCCAGCAAAATTTGGAGGTATGTTAGTTTATTTTGTTTACCTGCAATTAGTGCAGTAGTTTTCATGCATGAGATTCTTGTACTTATTGGTGACAGTGTCAGTTATTATTGTACTCTTCATACAGTTATATGCTTTTGGTTGAAAATGATTTTTCTCAAGAAATCTCTCGACCTGAATAGTTAGAATGAAGTTCTTTCATGGACCTCCACTAAAGTGGTTTCTGGCAGGTTAATTTATGGTTTATAAATAATGAAGTATGGAATGAAAATGGAATGGTTATAGGCACAAGTAATTAATAAGAATCTGCAAGCAAAACGTTCTCTTTCCCATCCTACATAGAAAAGAAACAAAGGCCTTGTTGGACTAGGCAATGTGCTGAAAGTTAAAAACAACAAGGAGGTTTATGAGTAACTGCTAGATAAATTTCTTCGTCTTTAGGTGTTTGAGGCATAAACTTTTGTGTATGCGTATAATGTTTAGGGTTATTTAAAACTAAATGTATGTACACTGTATAGTTTGTGTTATAGTAAAAAGTAAGCATTATTAAACTGTAATGAGTCAATGTATTAATGAAGAAAGCCATATGCTTCCTTCTCTGGACAATTCTACATGTTTTCTTTCTTTTGCCTGTTTGCAATGGCACAGTCTAGACTTACATGGGTCTAAATATTTTCATGCTCTCCAGTAGCTCTTGGTAAATATACAATGTACAGTCCCCTGGTATTATATTCATTTTAAGGCATAGAATTCTAACGAGTTTACTTTCTATTGGTTTCTGCGCAGACTATCTTGTGACCAAGTGTGGGGTGCTTATGATGTCATTGTTTGTTTTCTTCACTACCACAATGTCAGTGTCATTTACATTGAGAGAGACACAGACTCGCATGTTGAAATTCACAGGTTTGCTTCACTTCTGTTTTGATTTGCAAGATGTTGTGTAGAGTGAACAGCATAGAGCACATGCATCTAATCTAAGTTCCTCATTTATACTGATTTTGATCGTTAATAATTGCTGGAAGAGGCACCAAAGGACTGTGCTTGCCTGCCTTAATTGTAATATATCTCTGTACTCTACCCTTTCTTATTTTGAATCTGGTCGCATGATTCCCATCTGATATTGCAGTACAGCTTCAACATCACGCTAGGCATCGGCTGCCAACTTTTCAGTTGATCTTTGTTCATGTGATTGAGTCACTTATCTTTGTACCTGTAAGCATTCATCTATATCAAATAACTGTTAGCTATTACCTAGATTTTCTTCCAGTAAATCCTGTGTTTTATTATGTTAATGGTTTATGATTTGCTTATATATCACTTTTAGTTGGAAATTTTCTTTTTGGTAATTATTCTGGAAGTAGTTTTCAGCTGGACTTGATGATTGCTAAAAGTCTAGATGTCCTCTGCAGATAATGATTGGCATCTTGTTTTTCCTGTTCGAGTTTTACGATGATCAGCTACTGGCTTTCATGGTCTTAATTCTTGTTTGGTTGTGTGAGCTATTTACACTAATAAGGTTTTTCTCTCTCTTTGTCTCGACATTTTTATCAAAGCCTGTATGCTTCTTGTTTCCGGTTGATGTGGACATACATTGGGGCTGATCCAAGCTCTTGATATCTGTTTGCTATGATCGTATATTGAAAACAAGTTCATCCTAATTATGAAATTTGAATTCTATGATGATTTGCTGTTAATGGTCTTAATTCCTGTTTTATTTTTTATCTTGCTTGTATAATGATATTCATACCTTGTCATTGATTGCAGTGTACGGACACCAATATCTATGAAGTTCTTTCCTCGCTTCTTTCTGCTTTATTTTCTGGTTTTTCATATCTACTTCTTTTCGTATGGCTATGGTATGGACATATCTCTCTCTCTCTCTCTCTCTCTCTCTTTCTGTAACTGGAAATTAATTGTCTGAGAATACTACTTAATTTCAGGTTTTTCCTATCTGGCTCTTTCTACAACTGCAGCATTTATGCAGCACTTAATCCTGTATTTCTGGAACCGATTTGAGGTAATGATAGAAACATTAATACACTGGAGACCGATATTCCTGTCACATTGATATTTATACTCATCAACTGGTTTTAACAATAAGTTTCTACTCATTGTCCTACACAATTTGTGGAATTTTTTTGGATATGCCATTACAACTTTCTTAATGAAGTTTTGTTCTGTTTGACCTCAGGTGCCTGCCTTGCAAAGGTTTCTACAGAACAGAAGATCACAGCTGCAACAACACCCAGACATCCATATTACCTCAACCATTCTTGCATCAACTTTACACATTACTAGATTGAACACTGGGAATCAAGGCTCAGTTAATACAGACATGACTTCTGGTCCTACACCGAGACCTAGAATGAACCAAGATGTGTCAACAACTGCAGTAGGAGCACGGCATTCGGAAAATGATAACCCTGACACAGGCAACCCTATACCGGTTCCAGGTCAAACCGATATGCAGCAAGCAGAAACTGGTCCCAACCCTGGGACGATGAATTCGTTTAGTTCGCTGTTGCTGTGGATATTAGGAGGGGCTTCTTCTGAAGGTCTCAACTCTTTTCTTTCCATGTTTAGAGATGTGAGAGACCAAGGACAGGTTCATGAGGAATCCAGCAGACCCGAAAACCGAGCAACTCAGGATTTGCAATCATAAGACTGTTGTATAAAGGGATTCAAATGTTGACTATCTTCAATTGTAGAGTTTTTTTTTTCTCCCTTGGTTGAGCATGCGTAGCATAGGCTGTATAACAATACTTAATTGACATAGAAATGGAACATGTGTAACATTTTCCACGCCAAACTCCTGCGTTTTGATAGGCTGTCTCACTTCGCTTGGGCTGAATAGTTTTGCAGCGTATTTATTTTTAGTTTTAGTTTTCAAAGTTTTCCTATATGTTACAATGTTCTTGTTTAGCCATTGTTAATCTCTGGAGAACTTCTATGAGGACTACCTAGAGTTTACAGAAAAGGCCCAATCAATCTTAAGGAGAAGGGTCCTCGGTTTTCTTAATTCGCAAATTCTAAAGGCTCATTTGATACCTACTATAGCCGACCATCCTTAGTAACCTTTGTTTCTTTGATATATAATCATGCATATGCTAACATTGAATATCTACCTATTATGTATATATTTAGAGAGCCGTCTTATAAAAATTTAACAAGTGTCACTTTTTAATAGTAACAATTATCTAAAAATCTGATCTAATAACTAATAACATTAAGTACTCAAGATGTTAAAAATGATAAATTTTGTATCCTTATCATTTTTTTCAAAACCAGACAAGAGGTTTAATCGTTATTAGAACGTCATAAAATTAGTTAAAAATTAAATAAATTTAAAATTTTAAAAATAATTAAAGAAGAATATCTTTACTCATCAAAAAATTTAAAATTTAATTAAAAAAAACTGTTAAATAAAAATTAATCGATTTATTTTGGCTTATAAAAATTAATTAATTTGTGAAAACTGAGTAATTAAACGATAGATTGATTGGTTTTTAACAATAAAGATTATTAAACTAAATCAAACCAAAAATTGAACTAAAAAGTTAATTAATTTAAGATTTTCACCGTTAAATCGGTCGAACTAGTTCGGTTTTTAAAACATTTATCCTTGTAATTATCCTATAATATTATACATATAATTATAATTTTTCAAGGCGTATAATGTTTGAAATACACATTAAATGATATTAGATAAGTCCTTTTAATAATTATTCAATGCATTTAATGAAATAAAATAAAGACTTTACATTAAATTTTCTCTTTTTATTGCATATTAAAGTCTCTTAATAAAATTAAAAAAGATTATTTTTAATTGAAACATGTACTGATCTTATTTGGTATAAGTGATAAGTCTTTTAATAAATTATTTAAAATATTTTTAATTTAAGCATGATTTAATATTAAAAGTTTATTTATGATTTTTATATAAAAAATTATTTTATAATTCAAAAGAAAGAAAATATTTTGAAATAAAATTTTATTATTCTCATTGAAATATATGCTAAAATAAATGTATATAAATTATTTTAACTAAATAAGTGTTATTGAAATAGGTTTTCTTAAACAGTTACCCTCCATGGTTCGACGTAAAGCACCCCAAGGGAGAAGAGGCTTGGAGTTGAACCAACAGAAAAGCGAGCCCATTTCATATCTATTCAAGTAGTGGGAAGTAAGTTACCCGCCGCTTATCTTTGTCCTCTGTCTCTCCACCCTGCCGCCGTAACTCAGCACGTATTTCCGTCCTCACGGCGCTGGTGGTTTTCTATTTAAGTCGTTGGCTAAGGTTGTTGTTTTCTTGTTTTAGCTCTTGTTTTGTCTTTATCTTTTTGTGCTCTCCTAAAGTTTTAGAGAAGTTCCATTATATTGTTTTGTTGATAGAAAAGTTATAAGCTTGGAGCTTTATATTTTGGTTTGTGATTGAATTTTATTTTATTTTTGATAATTACCTTCAAAGACGCTGTCTTCCGTTGCTTCAGTGAGTGGGTAGTTTGGAATTTCGGATTTTAGTTTGGTTTCTTTTGCTTTAATTTTTACACAATCAATTCGGGCTCGACCTTGTTCAACTGATTGTTTCTCTGTTCCTTTATTCATTCACAAAGGTATGGTGAGGATCAATTATAGGAGGCTGAAGGGTAGTCAAAACTTTCGCCTCAGGCTGCTATTGGCTACTCTTTCCTCTACTCCTGTTATCATTGAGGACATCAGGGCAGATGACACGCTTCCAGGCCTCCGCCCCCATGAGATCTCCCTTCTCCGCCTCCTTGAGAAAGTTTCTGATGACTGCCTAATCGAAATCAATGAAACTGGTAATGATACCAAACCTGATTTCTCTTTGTAATGTGGGTACGGATGGTTCATCTGAGCTGGAGCTCTAGTCATGGCCTTCTTTGTAATGTGGCACTCTTTTATGAGGAGAAATTTTTTTGATTTAAGTTGTTTGCCATGTTACCTTCCGTGGAATAAAAAGTTTACAAACACAACTGAATTTTGTATGCATCAATTGGTAGGAATGCATGTAATTAGTGCCAAGGCTTCAAGTTGTTATTGCGTTTGCAAAATTATTTCTGAATGTTGATCCTTCATCTTGATTATACTCTTACTGCGCTAGTCTTCTTTGCAATGATGGGGATTGAGTAATCAATGCGTGCTTGATTTTTCCTGCAGGCACCAAGTTCAAATACAAGCCAGGGATTGTAATGGGTGGGAGAAATCTTGTGCATGATTGTGGCATTAGTCGATCAATTGGTTATTTCTTGGAAACCCTGATCGTTATTGGTTTATTTGCTAAGAAGCCCCTTTCAATAAGGCTGAAAGGTATCACAGTCTTTCTGTTCATTAAACTTTGATTTGCCAACATGTTAGTTTGGGTTAATGATGATTAGCAGAAAGAAATAGATAATCTACCTTCTTTAGTAACCAATGACGTTGTATGAAAAATAAGGTAAAAATAATGGCCGTGTGTCTCATTGAATACCATGAATCCGATGTACCTAACATAGATTTCCTAGTAAAATTAAGGTTTGACCTTACATTTAAGTCCAGCTTCCAATCTTAATGTGGCTTATTATTGATGCACTTTTAGACTACTTTTTTCTTTTTTGATTGAGATGAGTTACATGTCAATTTCAGGAATTACAAATGATTCCAAAGACCCATCTGTAGACACTTTTCGTTCAACTACCTTACCTATGTTGAAGCAATTTGGAGTCCCTTCTGAAGGATTGGATCTGAAAATAGAGAGCCGTGGTTCTCCTCCTCTTGGTGGTGGAGAAATTGTTTTGTCAGTTCCAATTGTCCACAGTCTGACGGTGAGACATTGCATCGGAAAAGTTTTTTTCCTTGTATTTTTCAACTTGTTGACATACTTTTTAGTGCAGGCAGTAAACTGGATTGATGAGGGGATGGTTAAGAGGATCAGAGGCGTCTCTTTTTCAACCAGAGTGTCTGTGCAATTTGAAAATGCTATGATATATGCTGCTCGTGGAATCTTTAATCGTCTGCTTCCTGATGTACACATTTTCACTGACCATAAAGCCGGTCCACAGGCTGGAAAGTATGCCTTTCTTCCATCACACTTGCATATAGTTGTTTGTTTGATAGTGGATGTTATGTTCCTTTTTGAAAGTTGTCATGTCAATCATAGTAGGGAAAATATACCTAACAAAGACGTCAATCTAATGGCAGCTCTCCTGGCTATGGAATTTCCTTGGTTGCGGAAACTACCTCTGGGTGCTTCATCTCAGCTGATACCTCAGTTTCTTATGCTCGAAGAGATGGTATAGACCTAGAAGATGAGGAGAAGAATGAGCTGATGCCTGCTGAGGAAGTTGGTGTGCAAATTGCTTCCGTTCTTCTTCAGGAGATAGAGCAAGGTGGAGTAGTAGATTCAACACACCAGGTTTGTATTTTTCTGTACTCCATGGAATCTGTCCCCTTGGTTTCAATGAGCATTTGGACACTTTTTGAATGCTTGGTTCTGTCAATCTATTGTAAACCCATTTTAAGATGAGTCGAATGTGCCAATTATGTCTTGTTTACTATGGGTGATTGATACAGCACCTTTTTGTGCCTTTAACTTTTGAGTTCGTTGGTTCCTAAAGCTTCCAGGGGTTTCATTGTTTTCCATTGTTAAATAAATCAATTGTTGAAAAGGTCTTTTCTGAAACTTGCCAGCATAATCTGGGTGGAAGTCAGATTTCTTTGGTTGATTTTCCCTTTGTTACATAGATATTAGATTTTGCTTAGTATTAAAGCTGAACTGTAGCTTAGTATTTTTCGCTTCATTCAGTACGCAAGTGAGTTCTAGGAAATCCTCCTATTTTTGTTTAAGAGAGTCTATCTTTCAGCTCACTGGCTTCCCTTGTCCTTGGTGCTTAAGGTGGCTTTGAAGCCTAGGACTTGCATCCTGTTGGCTGCAAACCCAAGATTTTTAGCAATGTACTGGAGAGTAACCACTTTAGAGAAGATTGATTTTGCCGGATTTACAATGATATGCTATCTTGTATTTTCTTTCTGCCACCAGTATGATCGGCTTTAATTCATTTTATAGGGCTTGCTATTCCTCTTATGTGCATTGTGTCCACAAGATGTTTCAAAGGTTCGTGTGGGAAAGCTCTCACCCTATGGAGAAGAGACGTTGAGGCAGATCAGAGATTTTTTGGGTGTTAAATTTGTGATCAAGCCAGATACATCAACAAGGACAGTAATACTTAAATGTGTAGGAAGTGGGTTGAAGAACCTTTCCAAGAAAAGTTCATAACTATGGTTGGTATTTACAAGCCATCGCGTGTATTGGACATTGCAGCTTTTTATGCTGGCAATTGAAATTTTGAGGTTGCCCAATGAAGATGTAATCATGTTCTTTTGTCCTAATTTTGGAAATAGATTTTCCAACTGTTAGGACAGCAAAGAGGCTTCTTGAGATGAATGTTTGCATTCTCCTGACAAAAAGTCCTTATGTGTAGATTATTTATGCTGTTGATTAACAACGGTTATTGATTACTAGTAAAGGATAATCAAGCCGGTTAGCTAGCAGATTAAGCACCCTAATAACGAGCAGAAAGACCTGTTAGCAAATTGAAATTTAATATAAGATAATGGAACTGGACCTGTGTTATACTATAACCCAGTCCTGTAACGGCTTATTGGTAAAAACTCTGCTTCTTCATTAGATAAGAAGATTCTAATGTAAAGAGAATCAAAATCAATGCATTAGTACAAAGTATAAGCAGCTACTACCATTGTGTTTTTATGCCAGTGATTTCCTCTGCCTGCAAAAGACTTTCCTCATGAACAGTTGCTGAGAAGCAATTAGGCAGGCCAGATATATCCAGCTCCTTGAATTCCTTACTTCGAGGGTTGTACAAAACCAGAGAGCAGCTTTCATACTCCAGCAAGATTTCTCCATTCTTCAGGACGCAAAGAACTTGGATGGCTTCCTTGATTGGCAGTCTGAAATCAACGTTTTGTTTGAGTCTTCGAGGTAAATAAATCCCAATGACGTACTCTTTCATCCAGGACTCCTTCACCGAGTATTCTTTCATGATCCATATCTCAATTTGTCCTTCAGGGCAGCAAACAGCAGCGGAAAGACAGCCTTGTAACGATATTAGATGAAAGTTGCAAGAACTGAGACTACCACTACTGGGGAGCTCTATTTCCTTGAACCTTTCTTCTCCTAGATCAAACGAAACTATATGCAAACTATGGTTAGGTAGATACTCACGTCGCATAGTTACCCAATGGAGAGCCCCATTTGACAGGGCTTCACTTGATATCCCATCTACTCTCCAAGAAATTGTTCCTATGCTTCTCCATGCATTTATGCCAAGCGTTAAAACTTGCACATCTGATTCCTCAAACCATCCAACAAGAGACAGATAACTGTCTTTATTAACATAGGATGTTACTCTGACAACTTTGTACTCCTTCGTCATTGGATGATAACCAAATCCAAGAGTTACCTCTTGCTCATGGTACGAGATTGGGCGAGGCAGTCTCGTGTGAGATCCAACGAAAGGATTGAGAATGTACATAGGATCTATATGAAGTGCATCAGATATACATAACAGGCCATTACACGAACCTATGATATTGTGATCAGGCAAGATAGAAGTAACCCTCGAATCAATCCTTGTCGCCTTGTTCAACAAGCCTTCAGGCACTCGGGCAGATGAAACATGATATAGTTCGTTCCGGATTGGTGAGTTACGGTGAAGAATAAGACATGGATCTTTGTTGATTGCTCGTGTGTGGTACAGAACAGAGAGACGAGGGTCTTGACCTAATGCACACCAAGCTTTGCATACGCACTTGATTTGCATAAGACAAGTCACTGACAGCCTGGACAATATGTCAAGAGCTATCTCTATAGGAAGAGTATCCATCATAGACTGCTTTTCACAGGATTTTGGTAGTCAGGATCACCGGAATGAAAGAAGTAACCGATGACAGATCACTGGTAACCAATAACAATGAACCTTCAATGGTCGTGAAAAACTTGTATCTTCTTTGGGAAATCCACTCCAGTAATAGAATAACTGAGCCAAGTACACAATGAGTTCGTTTCTTGAAGAGGATTAGTAAGGCAACAAAGCATATATTATAATATATTAATCTGTTCCATGGGAAGCTGGGCTGAAACTTCAAAGTTTGAAATTAATTATGCCAGACATTGTCTGTGGATCCCTTTGTAATGAATAAGTATCGTCCAAAATCTGGAGACTTGTGTCAGAGTGTGGAGTCAGCTTCTTTTGGCACAAGCTGGTGTCGTGTTTCGTAAAGTAATTTTAAAATATAAAGAGACATCATATTCATATCGCGTGTATTAGTTAAACGTCAAGTTGCCTCCTAAAGCAAGCAATTAGCAGAGCTCGTGCTTGTCCACAGCAGTCTGATGGGCCATCCTAGAAAGTGAAAAAGAACGTCAGACAAATGGAACTGGGGATTAGTGTTCAAGCAGGCATGAAGCGTCGGATGAGACTTACTGTGCCACGTGCCACTTACCCAACTCCTACCGTCTCCTTAAAATTTTCCACTTTTATTATACAGTTATATCATCCACATATTTACACATCATAAATACGTAGATAAAATAAGTTAAAACAGAATAAGAACACTAGAAATTAAATAGGTGATCTGATCTCCTTGTCGCAACAACCGTTAAACCTTTTCTTACAAATGAAATCCTTATGGTATAATATGTAATTTTATTCACATATTTGTATTAAAACTTTCGGAATGACATTTAACATAATAAAGTAAAAACTATTTTACAACATCAGAAGATCTATTTCTCTTTTCTTAAGGTTTTATTCTTTTGCCGGGACGTTCAAAGCTTCAACTGTTAAAAGAATCATTCATAAAAAGATTAAGATCTCTTGCTTTCGTTATTCCGTGCCTACTATATTCTATAAGCATTCATCAATCTAATTTCTGTAGATCTCATTTATTAGATGAACAAATACTCATAAATTAAAGTAAACACAAAATAATGAAAACAAAGAATCTGCTCCCTCGGTAAAAGCTTGAACTATCAAGTATTTTGATTGGAATACTAATCTCTCTTGCATCATAAGAACATCAATCCTAGGAAACATTTTTTTATGTTTAACTCGAAAGGCTTGATGGATCTTAAGGGAAAGAGTTTTTAAACCTTGCAGATACTGCTCCGCCAAAACTTTAGATCATACAGCACAAGAGATGGGAGGATACGTATATAAATGCTATACTTCTAAGTACCCATTAAGATATGAAAATATAGTTTCCATCAATAATCGCCCCAAGCATCATCCTTCATTTTTTGCCTTGTAACTATGCGATTCTTTCTGGCTTCTTCCTGGGTCTTCAGTTCCCTGGAACCAAAAGCTGTTGATGGCAATTTCAAGCCCATTCCCTGTGCAATTAACCTCTGTGCAGTTCTTGCAGATGTTCGCGGCCTTTGTCGAGGAGGTTCTAGATCTAAAAGATCAATTTCATTACCCAAGTATAGTATGATCGTAAGTTGATAGCTATTAGAAGCAGATAGATAGTTCTTTCTACTCAATATAGCACATTCAAGCATACAAAATCAGACAATAACTGCACAGCATTTACAATAAATTTTAGCTCCACAAGGTTCCTATCAGACGTATAGCCAAATTTAACCTCCATCTTGAGAACACAGAGCATCTGCACATATGTTCTCAACAAGAAGCTCTAGATATCATTACATATTGAAGACCTGAGTTTAGATCACGTCCCTGCCTAGTTGCATTTCAATTTAACCAAAAGCCAGAAGAGGATGTCAAAAGTACTATGAAAAATGGGATTGAGGTGACCCATAGCCGTTATTAAATCTTCACATGGGTTGGAATGGGGATGGGGTGTAGGTATCAATACCCCTTTGTCGTGCAACCCAAAACTGACGAGCTAAATTTAGAAAAAGTATGACAGAATGCTTGAATGAATATTTTTCAGGAGCAAGATGACAGTAGCAAGCCCTCCATATTCTCACTTTAATTTAATTGCCGCCCACATAAGTAACTATGTTACAGCACTGATGTTTGATAGGTCCATAGTTTTTTTACTTACATTAAGTCAACAAAATGACTTATAAATATTTAGTAGTCAAACGTATTTTCCTGTGAAGAAGCAAGAGTAATTGAAATGTAATTTTAATCCCAAAGCAATATTTTTGAATCATAGTAAGAAAAGCTATGATACCTTACTAACACTAAAGTTTGTTAAGGGTAACATAATATCCAAGAATCAAGTCATCTGATTGCCATTCCTTAAGGAGTGTATATTATACTTGAGCAATCGTTAGCTTAGAGGCACTAACTCACCATGATGCTCAAGCAAACTGCAAATGGCACATCCAAAGATGAATATATCTTCTATCATAAGTGTAAAAGTCATTCACCAAAAGAAATTTCAAAGGCTACAATTGCAATTCAAGAGGAATTTGATGGAAACAAAATTTACATAGGGATATGTGTGGCAAGATTACCTTTCATCGATATTGAGTCCATAAGGATATCATCCAGTTCAAGTATGCGCATGGTGAATGGAAATTTAACCTGGTTCCGGGCCTCAAGTGCTGCTTAGGAGATTAAAACTGTAAATAGAAGCAAAGGCTAAAAGGCTAATAATGAATTAGAATATGAATATCAAATATGCATGCATGCCAACAGCATGCACAGAGAACAGTATTATACATAGTATGAACAAAATACTATAAACGTGAAAATACAATGTTTTAGAGAACCATCAATGAAAATGCATCATAAACAAAAACAGCTGCCACGATAGTATGAACAAGGAACAGAAAAGGAAAAAGAAAGCAGTTCTAGTGCACCAATTTTCTCCACTTTAAGCAGAATGTTTTAGATAATACATCTGTATGCTCACAAACAGTCAGGGATTCCATAAATAACATATGGAAAACAAAAGCGAGCCTAAACCATTTTCAACATCAAGATTGTAACAGTTGCTACATCAGTAGTGTCTGAAAAGCCTAGCACTCACAAAAGGGAAAAAGACTCCACAAACAAAGACAAAGGGCCAATATATTCATCATTTTTCTTTTTCTTTTTTAGACTTCAAATTGCAAATACCATTGTTGAAAGAATTTAAGAATGCTACACATATGTGATAAACAATTTAAAAGTTGTACATAAATGAAAGACACAATCTAGAACCATCTATCATAGTTGCATTCTTTTGTAGATGATTCGCATGAAAAATGTTAGTGCTGCTTTACCAAATACCGTTAACATGCAATCTGACAAAAATGTCCAAAATGTTGTACAACATATTTGTTTTCAACATGAAGAAACAGAAAAGGACAGTAAATTTAGTTACCAATTGGTGGCGCTCGAAATACTGCAAGGGCCACTGTATCATTTACCCAGCGAATCACAACTCCATGGTCCCTGAAGTCCTCAAAATGCTTTTCTAGGTCTATTGTCCTAGTACTTGGTGGAAAGTCGGCCAAAACAAGGACATGGTGTGTGCCATATTTAGCTGGATTCAAGTAATGGACTCATAAGACATCCAATGAAACAGTGACAAACTTTTTTTTTCCTGGAGGAATATTAGTATATGAAAAATATAAAACTTCAAGATAATTAAATTAAAAAAAATGCATAAAACCAGAAATAATTTATCTTAGAAGTGGTACACTCAATTTGTTAAAATTGAATGGGATGCCCAACCTTCTGTAATGTTATCAATGTCTTTTAAACTTATGCTTTCCAAATTTTAATTATTAGCAAGTTATATTATGACAGTTATGACTGTAACAACATAAGTGTACGTCGAGTATTCATTAAAAATAGTGTTTATTGAAGATCAAACAAGACAATGTTAGCAGCTGGTTAAAACCAATGGCCAGAAACATTAGAAAATATACTTTCAAGAATTTAGAGAAATTAAATACATATGGAATTGACAAAGTGATTAGTAAAAATATCACATAGAGGTAGCTTCATTCATGGCCATCGGTCACATTCCTTTATCAATAATAGAGAAGTGTCACTTAAAGGACAAAAAAGCACCTATCAAATCTAGTTCAGACAGGCAAGCTTTTTCTAAATCAAAGTGGCATATTTTTTTTCCGTAAGAAGCAATTGAAAATAAAATCAAACTGAAAATAACAACTAAAGGATCCAATGATACAATATATATATACTTGTAAAAGGAAATTTTATATCATGCCATGTCAAAGTTGACTTCTTTCAAGCAAAAGAAAATGAATGCCGCTCAAATCAAAATTCCATAAGAGAAGAGCCTGCAAAACTTTCAAAGGCTTTGATATGGTTTGTCAAGGTAATAGGGAATCGTATTAAAGCTTATATAATAAATAAGTAATTGTAAGGCATAAGACTAATTATAGCCTAATATTCCTTATAACAGTTCACTCTAATAACAAGTGCGACAAATGTACATCTAGATCCTTTCACGGCTTTCTGGTTTAACAAGATTAATATGCAGAGGGAATTCTGAGGAGCTCTTTAAATATCTATAGATTTATTTTTAAGTACAATATCAAATAAATGAATTGATCTTTTGCTCTAAGAATAATTCTTAGGCCTGCTAATGTGAGGTTAGTTGTCTTTCTCTACAATTTATTTTAGTTCACTTTAAACAATAATAATCCAACCAGAACTTCAACAAGTTCTGGCCCAAAGTTTTCCAAAAAGCTTGAGAGTTAACAACTATTCCAAGTTTCAATTAGACTTTTCCTTTAGCTTTCGATTAAGGACTCAGAATACATGTGCAAAAGAGACTTTCGATTAAGGACTCAGAACACATGTGCAAAAGAGATTATCTCACTTTTGTCAATCAGGATAAAGATAACTGAATGCAAAATTTATCCTGCCCTTTAAAACTAACTAGAATGTATTATTAAAGACAATACAATAAAAATAAGTGTAAATGATAGGAACCGATGAAGAGATTGTATTATTTAGAAATGTAGTAGATACAGCAGTGGCCTTTTTCCTCCTGGAAGA
>JAOSBL010000008.1:6683967-6702642 GCA_027568915.1 Erythroxylum roraimae
CACCCTATCTAGGAAAGATTATCCTTATCTACGAAGATCTCCTCTATCTTTATATGATCCTTCCATTTGATCTTTATCTCTTAAAGATGATGTTCATCCACTCGTGATCTTATCCGCCACGTCATCATGTGCCACATAATCCACAGTTGCCACGTCATTGCTGATGTGTTTTCACCACGGCCTATCCGCACATAAGTCCATCAATGCACGTTCATGGATAAGTCCATCTTCCATGATCAAGCTTACTCATGGTGCCGTCTTGTTGCTCCATGACTAAGTATAAGTCACAAATCGAGTTAGCATAAAACCTCGCACAGTTCATATACCTTCGACCTGCCTCGTCGAAGTTAAGTTCTTAAGCGCCTCGTCGCGCTCGTATGCCTTCGCGCATCCTCGCGGGGCCTTACATGCCTTTGCGCCTTCTCGCGTACTCTCGAGTCTCGCATGACTTAGTTTTTCAACTCCGCGCAGCTTCGCATCCGAATCTTAAGTCTCGTCGAAGATTTCCGCCAATGCGCGCCTACGCGTATCAAATCTCGCCTACTCTCGAGATCTACGCCGATATACCTTGTTCTCTAGTCAACACGCCTTCCTCGTGCCGACTTGCGTGCCAAGCATTGGCTAAGGCTCGCAAACACTCGCACGATCCTGCAGTCTGGACTTAGGGGTCTAACACTAGCCACTATGTCACCGGAGCTGCAAAAGTAGTATGAGGCTATGGATGCTCATACCATAGCCTATCATCTTAGGGAGCTCTTTGATAAGTAAGCAAGGTCTGAAAGGTTCAAGACTTCGCGATTGCTCTTTCGCTCCAAGATGGTTGAGGAGACATCTCCAGTGCAATACGCACTAAAAATGAACGTCTACATCGAGCGGTTAGTCTCCTTGGGTTTTCTTTTGGATCATGAATTAAATATTGACTTAATTCTGATGGATTTAACCGATAGGTACTCACAATTTGTGCTTAACTATTGGATGAAAAATATATCCAGCACAATTCCCGAGTTGGTCAACATGCTCAAGGCAGTCGATCCATCTGTCCACAAGGACAAGGTTGTGATGCTGGTGGACTCTTCCGATTTGAAGAAAAAAAGCCACAAGAAGAAGAAGTCCACAGGGCCTAAGGAGTTGTCAAGAAAGCAAAGAAGACTGCCTCGAAGGGAACTTGCTTTCACTATGGCAAAGATGGCTACTGGAAGAGAAACTGCAAGGCCTATCTGGAGTCCTTGAAACAGAAGGCATCTGATGCCCCATCTAATTCGGGTATTTATGTTATTGACATTCATACTGTTTCTGATAACAACATATGGGTATTAGAAACCGATTGTGACTCATATATTTGTACTGACATTCAGGGCCTCAGGAATAGTAGACAACTCAACAAAAGAGAGTCAGACCTGCAAGTGGGCAATGGAGCAAGAGTTACTGCATTAGCTGTAAGCACATATGTATTGACGCTCCCTAGTGAGCTTGTATTAGAATTGGACAATTGTTTTTATGTACCTGCTTTGACTAAAAATGTAATGTTTGCTTCTAGTCTTAATAAAGCTGGATTCCATTTAAATTTCAGTAACAATGGTTGTTCAATTTATTTGAATGGAATGTTATATGCTTTGGGTACATTGTGCAATGGTATATACATATTGGATATGTCTAATCCGGTTCTAAATATCAATGATAACAAAAGAATAAAACGAGATAATGTGAAATCGTTTTACTTATGGCATTGTCGCCTTGGCCATATAAGTGAGAGACGCATGTCTAAACTACACAAGTGTGGTAGTTTAGGGTCATTTGATTATGAATCGTATGACACATGTGAATCTTGCTTATTAGGCAAGATGACTAAGTAACCCTTTAAGGGAAAGGTTGAACGAACTAGTGGACTTTGAGACCTAATACATACTGATGTATGTGGTCCGATGTCTATACATGCCAAAGGTGGTTTCGTATACTTTATTACCTTTATCGATGAACATTCTCGATATGGGTATGTGTATCTTATGAGATACAAGTCTGAAGCTTTTGAAAGGTTCAAAGAATTCAGAAATGAAGTTATGAAACAACTTGGGAGAAGTATTAAATCACTTCGATCAGATCGAGGTGGTGAATACTTAAGCCAAGAGTTTTTAGATTATCTCAAGGATAATGGAATATTGTCCTAGTGGACTCTACCTTACACACCACAACATAATGGTGTGGCTGAAAGGAGAAACCGAACCTTGTTAGACATGGTGAGGTCTATGATGAGTTTAGCGAATTTACCAAAATCCTTTTGGGGGTATGCACTTAAAACTTCTGTTTATGTATTAAATAGAGTCTTATCCAAGTCAGTTGATGTTACTCCATATGAGATATAGACTAACAATAAACTCAATCTTTCTCATATGAAAGTTTGAGGTTGTCCTGCTTATGTGAAGCGAATTCAGTCAGATAAGCTTGAAGCTAAATCTGACACGTGTCTGTTTGTAGGATATCATAAAGAAACTATCGGATATTAGTTCTACCATGTTTCGGAACAAAAGGTGTTTGTTTTAACACATGCTATCTTTTTAGAGAAAGAGTTTCTTCTAAGAGAAAACAGTAAGAGCAAAATTGAACTTATAGAGGTTCAAGATGCTCAAACAGATACAGATCACCTGCCTGGACCCGAGACTATTGTTCATAAAGATTAAATAATAGTTCAACCTTTTATCACACAAGAAGTTCGTAGGTCGGGTAGGATACGTCATGTTCCCAAGAGATACGAATTTCTCATAAGTAAACTTAATGACGTATTGTTCATAGAAGATGATGAGCCTACTACCTTGAGAAGGTTCTGAAGAGTTCAGAGTCTGACAAATGACTTCAAGCTATAAAATTCGAAATGGATTCCAAGTATGAAAACATCTTACATTTCATGCTTTTTATTTTCTATATCTATATGCATAAGTAGATCTGGTTTTTGAGGTTCCGTTTTATCTCCGCTATGTATATTTGATATATATTATGTATGAGATGTATGATCGAAACCTAACATCTTGAAAGGGCATGAATATGGGCATATGGAGAGAAGAGAGGGACGACATTTAGGGTTTGAAACCTCTCTTATTCTGTTTCCACTTATCTTTTTTATCACATCATTTTGCATATACGGAATCAAGCTAATCATAGGTGGAAATCAAGGTAAAAGTGAGTGGTGTTCTCTTCATCTTTACCTTTTCTTGCTTTGCTTATGAAGAATTGGAATTATAAGGTTGGAATTGGGATTGAGATGTGCATTTGTGGTGTTTCTAGTTGGTGAGTCAAGCAAAGCCAAATAGGAAGGGAAGAAAAGGCATTAGAAGAACTACTTTGCCAATTTTAAGATTTAGGACTACACTTAGTTTAATTTTTCTTTGTGTGTATGTTTGAATGGATACAAAGATTTATTTGGATATGGAATGGTTTCTGGGATGGTGTTTTAGTGTTATTTTGGTGTTACTTTGCATGGATTTGGTTGAATATGACAAGAGAGGATTGTGTAGTGGAATTCTGTCTTAGGTTTGTTTGAATCAATCATATTGTTTGGGTCATAATTCAGCCTACAGACCTCTAAATTGGGTTATTTTAGTTGCATATGAAACCTAAGACATAGAACTAAAAATATCTAGAAGAGACCCTGACTTAATTTTAAAGCCAATGGAAATTGAGACAGAAAATGGTGACCTGATGTTGCCCTTGTTTTGGAGCAACTTGTGATATTTGGTCTATATCTCATGATTTAGAAGTCCAAACAGCCTGATTTTTAGTGATATAGAAACTAGAGACATAGAGAAACAAATGTATATAGTACCTCAAAATCTAATTCGAATTTTTTTCTATATGCATATTAAGGAACAAGTAGTGATATGAGTGGAGAGAGTGTCTGTCATAACTATGATAGGGGTGTCACGATCATGACACATCATCAAGATCCTTTGTTACGAGCATGACATGGCTATTGACAAGGTGTCGTTACCGTTGCAAATTAACCCTACACGAATAACAAGTAGTATATGAGAGTAGGAATCGTTCCCTCAAAGATCTGATTATGGAATGCTAACTATCGTCAAACTTGTCAACGAAATTTCAGTAAAGTAAAACAGACACAAAAACAGAAATGAAACAAAAATCTAAAATGCAATCTAACCTAAATGATTCAGTATCCAATGTAAGCTACTAACTAAACCAGAAAACAGAAACAACTAACTGAAAACATAAATAAAAAGATAATCTAACGCGAACAGAATTGGATTTGGCGCAAATAAGACTCAACGAATTCAACTAAACCAAACTCAAACCAATGCATCAAAATAAGTAAATTGGGGGGAGGGGGGTGGTGGGGTTTGATCTCGGTAATTCAGAATTTAATGAACACCAAATTAAACAAGTGCTAAATCAAAATTCGGAAAAATCATAATTGAAAGATTAGAATAAAAACAAAATTGCGAAAACTTCAATTGCAAAGGATTTAGCCAACGAAACCAATTAATTCATTGATCGGACTATAGGAATTATTCGTGCATCGTGTTTGCATAATCAAAGGATCACCAACTTACTAATTTTATGCTTCTTAACTACTAAGAAAACAAATCTTCGCAAACAGTCATAGGGTTCATAACTACTAATTCACCTATGTCACGTACGAGCGTTACTATAGTCAGTTTAATGATCTTGCCTTGAAAACCTCGACAACTAATATCATCAGTTTAAGATAAAGTTCGAATTCTCTCAAGGTAGGTTTGACAACTAATATCAACAACCTAGCTATAAATCAATTAATCTAGCAACTACTACCATCGATTAATCAAATAGCGTCCAAAAATCCCTTATAAATCTTAATTCCGGATTTTAAGATTTACGAGTTCAATTCAGTCGTTAAACTGCCAGAATTCAAACACATGATTGCAAATCACGAACACAAGAATCGATTAAGATTAAATCCTCATGAATTAATATAGGTTCGAAGGGTATTACCTTTTACAATTGAAACACCTAGCCACACATACCTTGTAAAACGAATCTACCACCCAATTCTCCAAGAAATTTGCGTCTAAAATTGAAAAGAAGAGAAGAAGAATTTTGTCTAGGAGTTGAAAGGAAAAAACCAGAGGAGGCTCACCCTAAACCTAGAGATAAAAGTCAGTTTTTATACCCCTCACAATGATGAGTTGGCTGACCTAATTTAGAGACATACAATGAAACACGTTCCTGCCAATTTTTCAGCAATTTCGACAATGCATAAAAACCAAACGATTGATTTATGAGCTCAAATTTTATCAGTATCTTTGTCTTTGAGTTAGCTTCAATCTGAAACTTGAATCACGGAATTCCACCATCCGAGTCAAAAGTTATGATTGAAACATTGTTGAAAGGTCATTCTGGTGATCCAAAAATCTGACGCACGTTTGGGAATTTATTTCTCCTGTTCTGTTCTGTTCCCATTACCTACGTCCGAAGAAATTAGCAGGCAATTTTGTATATGTTCTGATATTTGTTTTGTTCTGGTTCAAACTTATATTCGGAATAATATTTGAATATTATATTCAAATATTGTTATGTGATACTTCATAACTTTTATTTTATAATGTATTTTCCATCACTTAATTGTCATAAATCATTTACATGAGAATGCTAGGTGACTGTTGCGAGTAGTTGTCATCTTGCACCATTATTTCTCACTAACCTATATACTTAGCACGGTGGTTTTTTCTTCGTGTAGGTCATGATAAACAAGGTTAAGGTTGGGATAACCGCAATAGTCACAGAAGGAATGTAACCTTTTAGAAGATTTTGTATCTAAACATTGTGTTGTATTTATAAATATTAAGCAGGAATTTTGTAGTATATATGAATGACCTATACTAACCATAACTTATGATGAGATTTTTAATGTATGGATATGATATATGTAATTTGTGACTTGTGACTTGTAAAAACCACCTTGAAATATGAAAGGTGGTGTATGTTTGCTTTATCTATAGGAATTGTTAGATTGACTAGGTATGCTTTGTGTGCATTCGTATATCGTCCTAGGAGGTATTAGGGTGTCACAGTATGATTTTCATGCAAGGACTTAAATTTCATCTTCCATTGCTTCCATCCAACTCTCTTTGTCATTAAGTTCCATAGCTTCCTTAAAACATTAAAGCTCTCCCTTATTAGTCAAGAGCATCTAATAATTAGGAGGATACCTTGTAGAAGGTTGTTGCTCATTCATAGACCTTCTCAAGGGAGCTAGCTTAGTCTCAGGGGTATCATGATGACTATCATTAACAACAACATCATCATCAACAGACATATCACCATCAATTATGCCAGCATCATCACCATCTTTGACTTGATGGTCATCTTCATTTTGAGCTGGAGCAGGTGTAAGAGTTAACAGGGGAGGATCCAAATTAAACAGGTCATTGCTATCTTTGGTATAAACTTTTTCGATTGTATTTACTCTATACCAACAATTTTCTACTCTTCAACAAATACCACATCCCTACTTGGAACCAAATTCTTCTTAATTAACTAGATAATAGATCTTGTGTCAAAATCATCTTGGTCATAACCCACGAAGATATATTGGCACAACTTAGGATCAACTTTGATCTTTAAACTTTTGGCACATGTACATACGCCTTGCACCAAAACATTCACAAGTGATCATAAGAAATCTTCTTTCCAAACCAAAATTTGTTTAAAACATCACCCTTCAAAGAAACATAAAGAGAAAGATTAATAACGTGCACTATGATATATAGCGACTCACCCAAAAATCTTTTTGACAACTCTACTTCTGAAAGTAAACAAAGAACTCTCTTGAGTAAAGTTTTGTTCATTCGTTCAGCTACATCATTTAACTGAGGCGTCTTTTTAGTTGTTTTATGATGTTTAATTCCCTATGACTTACAATAATCATCAAGTAGTCCTATATATTTGCCATCATTCCACTTCAATTTTCTCTCAAAATGCCTTTCAACCAAAGCCTAAAAATGCTTTAAAACATCAAGCATCTAATATTTGGATTTTAAAGCATACACCCAAAGCTTTTTGGAACAATTGTCAATAAAGCTTACAAAATAAAGTGCACCATCATAAGGTTTTACCTTTAACGTCTACAAACATCAAAATGAACTAAGTCGAGCAAACCTAATTTCTCAACGAAGGCTGACTCTTAAAATAAACTATATTATGTTTTTCAGCCATATAGTGAGGGCTTCTTTCAAGCTTTACACTCTTCACTCCTAAAAGTCAATTCTTTTTTATTAGATAATTCATCCCTTCTCACTTATTTGGCTCAGAAGTCTATGCCACAATTTTGTTGGGTCACTTTTTGCAACATGAATGCCATATTTTATAATTGAAGATTGCATCATGTAAAGGCTTGAGTGCTTCTTCTCGTAAGCAACCACTAGCGAATGCCATATTTTATAATTGAAGATTGCATCATGTAAAGGCTTAAGTGCTTCTTCAAGTAAGCAACCACTAGCGGGCCCTTGGTAAGCTTCTATTGTCCAGATCTAAAATGTTGCAAAAGGCTTCATCATCAAGCTTACATGTAGAGATCAATTTCAAGAGAATATTAGGTACATATCTAACATTCTTTAGCAGCAACCTTGCTCCAGTATTGATTACTAAGCAAACAACTCCAATGGCTACAACCTTTGACAAGCCATCATTACCCATCTTTAATACCCCAAAATGAGCGGGTGTATAAAATCTGAAGATATCTTTCCTTGATGTAACATGAAGTGAGGCACCACGATCAACTGCCCAACTGGTCTTATAATTAAAAAAGTTAACTAAATTCTCATCATGGATAATGATGATATCATCACAGTTTATGACAGTAGCACGATCATCATTATCTTAATCCTTTTTGTCACGCTTCTTATCTTACTCATTGTTGCTACCTTTATTATCTCTCTTCTACTTGTAAAAAAACTTTTGGATGTGACTCATTTTATCCTACTAAAGACATTGCATATTTTTATATCTATCCTCTAAGCTTGATGTAACTTTCTCCTCTACCATTATACCCTTACTCTTACTCCTTCCCCCATTTCTAGCAAATAATGCTTCTTCAGATTGTGTTAACAAGCCACCAGACTTCCTTCTCCTCTCCTCATCTAAGAGACTTATTGTAGCAAAGTCAAGAGTCACTTTGCCATTGGGAGCATAATTGTCAAATGTCACTTTATTGTTGGGAGACACTTTCTCATGTATTTGATTATGGCAAAGTACCAACCAACACAATTCCTTGAATTTCATCATCAAACTTGACCTCCATAGTGGAGAACTGCTACATAACACTCTCAAAATCATTCGAGTGAACAAACATAGGAGCACCACCTTTGTATTTCAAGTTGATCAGCTTCTTTATTAGATACGACTTAGTATTCCTTGTTTTACTAACATACAAAAATTCAAGTTTGTCCCACAAAGTCTTTGCATTAGTCTTATTATTAACGTGGTTGAGAACATTATCATCTACCCTTTAACAAATATACGCACAAACTTATTAATGCCCAAAAAATCATTGATCATCAATTTTGTGAATGGACTTTTCCTTACTAAACACCGATAAGTGCAAACTATTGAAATATAGCAATTCTTTCATTTTCCCTTTCCAAAAAGTGATAGTTAGGACCATTCAAAACTAAACATCATAGTTATGTTGACGCTTGTATCTATGATTTAAACAAATCAACAAATAAACTACAACTTTGATACCACTTATTGAAGAAAGGGCATTATCAAACTAGTATAATTACTCGTAAGCCACAATCTTGTTTAACTAAAATATTCTCACAAAACTAATTTCTTCTATCAAAATCAACACGACCAATATAAATCTCAACGAGCAAAAAATAGATAAAAATATTCAAACAACTAGAAGAGTAAAGACACAAATTTTGTACCAAAAAAACCTCCTCAATGCAAACTGCAAAAATCAAGGGACACCACGTCCATCAAATTGCTTCGCCTTAATGCGAATGCAAAAATCATGGGACGCTACATCCACCAAATTGCTTCACTATAATTAAGGAAGGTTACAAAATATCCAACTCCAACAATCATCAACTAGTACAAAATCAACATTGCAAGAATCAATCAACAAAAACATGACAGAAGAGAAGGGTGAAAACGTCACCCAAAAATAGGGGTTTGATGCAACAGTAATTTCTGACAAACAAATGCAAATAACAAGATCTACATCATTAAGATCAGATCGAAACCTAGATGTCACCTACATGCCTTTCAAAAATTTACTCCGTTAGATCATATTTGAACCCCGATTTATTAAGTTGATCAAAATTGTGCGGCTAAAGATGCCCAACATTTGCAGCCCACAAAACTCACAACTCTCATATGTTTTTTCACACTAATTCAGGCCTAAAATGTAGTAATAAGAATTTTATGTGTGCCTCTAAAAGCAAGCTTTGAGTTTATGCCAAAGAACTCCAATTTGTTACTAAGAAAAAAAGGCCTTTTTTCCCCTACATAAGAAGGGTGTTGTAGGATTGATTTTTATCATTATGTTATTAGGACCATTTCACTAAAATTATAATTTTAATAAATTTAATATTCAATTAAAATAATTATGCACAATTTGTTTTTAAAAAAACAATTTTACAACCAACAACTTTATCTTCTTATCTTAAGTTATAAAATTATATATGTATATAATTTTCATTGATATGCTTCTGTTAAAAAAATAAAAGCATAGTTTAATAATTTCGTATTCCCACATAATTAAATTTAATATAAATATTTGATTATTATAAAATATTGGGTTGATTGTACTACTATATGATTTGAAAGGTTTATTCACTTATTAAGAAAAACAAGGATAATTACAAAAAATTAAAATCACGGCAAATTCATGACCAAAGGCCATCCAAATTCTTGAATTCATAAATTAATACATACATGCGTAGATGAAAATTTTGCGTCTGCTCAATGCTCATATGATAAAACTATATGAACTACTATGTGTAGTACACAATCCTTATCCTCGTCAACCCAACTTCCTTGGCCTACGTAAGTAAGAGTAGTGTTTTGTTTGGGAGTATAATCCTATACTACTAATCGTTTCTACTCTAAGTAGCAAGTCTCTTTACACGAGCCATTACGTCGCATTGGAGGGATCTGAACTGCAATTCATCGTCAGGCCACAAAATCTGGCAACAACTGAGCAGCAAACCTGTTTCTGGTTTGGGTGCTTATGGTTTCGAAACCAGCACTTGAATGAGAATTCTGCGAGGAATTAATGCCGCAAAAGTCAGGTTCGCTAGTTCCCATCTCAAGCCTCCTTCCCATTGGAATATTTTGGCTGGAGATGTAACTTTGTTGAGTCCCTGAAAGGGATAGGCTCTCGCAATGTGGAAGACCAAGAGTAAGAGAGACACTATTTCCACTAAATCTTGGTGTTAACTGCTCGTGAGGGTTAAACCTGCCGAGGTCTCCTATGGGATAAGCTCCAAACCCACTGCCATGGGCTATTAATGGATATCCATCCTTGGTTAACCTTTCACCAGCAAAACTCACACTCGATTCCCCATGTTTCATGTTGGTGTCCATTGAGAGCAGGCTACTTATTGGAGAGCTCTGCATGTCATTACCACTCCTTTGTTTCTTGGAGTTCCTCTGAGCGAGTTCCTCCATTTCAGATGGGCGTACAAGGGCAAAACCGGCTTGAGGATGAACATTAGATCCTCCCAGTGCAGACATTGAGATGGAAGGGTTGGATATTTCAGTGGAAGAGGCATTCTGGTTTGCTCCCAATTGGAGTTTGGATTGAAGAACTTTACGTTGATCCATCTGATGATGAACTGCACTATCAACTCCTAAAATAGTGGCACTAGACCCATTTTTGCTTGTGTTCTCGTCATTCCCATCTTTCTCTTGCTCTTTCATCTCCTCCATGTACATGTCCTCAACCATTGGCTTCCACAGGCGAACTCGAGCATTGATAAACCAGTTAGAGACCTGCATATTTCGTATTGAAGTGGCAATGGCAAGTAATTAATGTCTGATGAAAGATGACACATGGCAGTAGTAGAAGGTGAAAAATGAGTTAGCTACCTGGCTTCTAGTAAGTCCCGTTTGTTTCGCAAGCATCTGCTTATCAGAATCCTTCGGATAACTGTAGTATAATCAAGTAAATAATTTGATATATAAGTTAAGGAGTTGGAATATAAATTTGTTTGACTACTTACGGGTGAAGGAAGTGTTCGAAAAGCCAAGCACGGAGCACAGAAACGGCACGTTCAGGTAATCCTCTTTGAGGTCTCCAAGCGTTGTTTTGGATCATTCCCAGTTGTTGAAGTGCTCTCTGTTGTCGTATCTGATGGTCCACGTACCTAAGTCTAGAACCCTCAACCTTCACTCCTAAACAATCGTCCTCTCCTAAGCTCTTGCTTGTAGCTTTGATTTGTACAGCAATGGCGTCTTTAAGGCAGCGGAATTGCTTTGAGATCGTCTTTAAAGCAAGGGCGGTATAGGATTTGGCGGCTCCGAATCCAGCTGCCTGCTCGAAGGATGATACTACCACCTGCATTTCTTGGTGGTACTGTCTGTATCTTTGCTCCACCTTCATGTTAATGGATAAACAAAGTTATTGGAAAAGGAATTGAGCGCATCTATTAATAGTTTACATCAATGAAACTACAAAAATAATTAGTATGTTAAATCCTGAGCTTGTATTATCGAGCAAGCTGGATTTATGTCTTCCTGGAGATTTCTATGATGTCCAGGTCCCCCTGTTTTGTAACTCGTACTTCTCAACAAAAACTCAGATCATGTTTAATGACTTGGAGTCCAACAATAACTTCAACAAGACTGAAACTAATGCTAGTAAGATGCCAGATTTGTGGGCTGTAGTGAAAGGAAATACTTCTTATATCCGAAGTTCAGAATCAAATGACAGAGACCTAACTTCAAAAAAAGCCTTCTCTCTTTTGTGTGGATTACAATACAATAATAGGGACCTTTTTGAGCTTCTAAATTGAAACATCATACGAGGAGATCGAGACACGAACACACCAAACATGTGGTTCCTCCTCTTTATCGTTATTTTTTAATCAGGATCAGGAAGCATGCAATCATGAAACGAAAACCATTTAACAGTATGTTTCTCCAAACGCAGTACATACGTGTATAAAGTTACCTCATCCAGCATGCTCACAAGCTTTGCCTTCTTCATCTGCAGCTCCTGTCGTTGCGCCATCGTAAGTTCAGTACCTCCACCTTTAGTACTACTTTCACCACCTTCGCCGCAGCCGGATACGTCTGCACTTGTCGATTCTTTACTCACCTTCATCTTCTCTTTAGCCTCATCTTTCATTTCACTCTTATCAAAATTTCCAACGTTAGCAACTTCATCAAGTAACTCCTGTGTAGCTTTCAGATACTTAGAACCCAAGAGCATGTTTTGAATACCCGAAACTCCATTAGACACTGCAGACAGAGAAGACGGAGAATTCCCAGAAACCCTCATATCATCACTAGAAGTTATGGCCGAAACATGTTGACCATGCATTTGTTGAATCTGATCATGTTGATCATTGTTTATTACAGGCCTAAAAATACTGGGTGTCTGCACTCGCTGGGATGAGAGGCTCAGCGACAGTCCTTGCCTAGCCGGAGAGACCTCTACCGGTCGTCGGAAACCAACTGGCGATGTTACGACATCAGGGGTCCCACCGGAATCACTACCTGTCGGTACTGTGGCAACTGAATTATGATCCATGGAACCCCAGAGGCTGTACTGTGTGCCAGCAGAGACGACCCCATAAGATGAACGGCTTAGAATTTCCTGATTGGTGGATGTGGCGTTGGAGGACACTGGGATCCCGACAAGGTGGTGGTTTGGTGGCAGCGCGTGCGGAAGGTTTAGAAAATTGCCGGGAGTATTTGTGGTGGGGTTGAAGAAGAACATGCTCGGAGGAGGTTGCTGTTGTTGTTGTTGGTTTGCAATAGCTTCAGAAAATGATGATATGTAGCTAGGGTTCATAAGATGAAGTGTTTGGATCCCATTCCCATCAGATGGCGTAGTTGCTTGGATTTCTGTGCTCCCATCAAAGTACTTTGCCATGGCATAGACTAGTCTATATGCTGAAGCTTGATCTCCGGATATGCAACCAAATCAACCCATTCAGAAGATTGATTTAGCGAAACTGACAGGAGAGAAAAGCCGGTTACTGATGATGATCTGAATACTATATGACAAATCAAAGAATCAAACTAGACATATATGCATCTCCGTGGCCATAGATACATAAGAGATGAGAATTATCTACATGTTCAATGATCTGGGACTGGAGCTGTATATCATGCAGGAAAGCAAGCAAGCATCACAGGTGACAAAGAAGGAACAGACGAGAAGAAGAGCAAGAAGCATGTATGATATGTGCCTGTGCTTTTTATACATAAATTTCGCAAGGTAAGCCCATCAAAGATCTCCATCCAAAGACATGAAATACTTAAAAAAAATGAAGATAAACAAAAGGTACAAATCAAAGGAGTTGCAGAGAGGGACTGAGTACCGTCCAATAATGGGTAAAGTCAGGCGCACGCACACGAGGATATATATCTGATGAGAACAGAGAGAGAGAGAGAGAGAGAGAGTATCTAACTAACTGTCAAGCTATCAATTGGCAGCAATCTCTCTCCTTTAGGACATAGGAGCTGCTAATCTTGTGTCAGACACAGTTCAGACCATTCTCATAGTGATAATGATGCGTACAAATATAAAAGAAAGGAAGAAAGAAAGAAAGATGTATCTCACAAGAAAGATACCCAACTTTAGTTTTTCACTACAAATTTCAAGATATTTATTATGGTTTACCTTTTTCTTTAACGTCTTCCACTAAATATTACACCACTCCAATAATTTGTTATGGGTTGGGTTGGGTACATGCGTGTCTCCTCTTCCACAGTCACCAACCAATGCAAACTTATGCTTTTATAGAAAACGTCAAGTCAATTGGTGAGACTTAGTTATGATTACATGCAATTTCTTCAAATCCAAGCTGGAGAAGATGTTAGAGAGCCTGACCAATAGTTTACCTTAATTTATAATAATTTTATTACAGCATCCATTTATTTAGTTATCATTAAATTAAGTTTAAGAAGAAAATTAAGGTTAAAGATGACACAATCATGAAATAATCCTGCACTAAAACTTAAAACCGTGATAGCAAGTGGGTGTATCATTTTGAAACCGTGTCATTAGTCGTATCAAACAACATGGGGAAAAGAGAAGGGAATCTATTATATTATTGCAAAGAGAATTAAGGAAGTTGATTGAAAAGTTATCTTTCTCTCATGTGTTATTTAATTAATTATGGAACTCCATAATCTTAGATTAGATGCCCATGATGGGCACAAGGTTGCTAGGTTTTCTTTGCTCTTTAACTCTCAATTAATATCCATTAAACTCACATTATCATATTGATTTTCAGTCCCTAACTTTAACATCAGTCTTTACAAGTTGATCAGAAAACGGAAGCAGAATCTTCAATTGATGAAGTACTTAGGATATTAATTATTCTTGTTAACCAATTTATGCAACTACTTTCTCACTTGAAATTCTGGTCTATTAAATCTCATTCATATATTTATGTGGAGTCTACGTAAATATGTAGATGAAATTTAATGGAACATACAACATAAGTGAGATATGATCCTCTACTTTCTATGTTGACTCTTTCACATCTATTGATAGATTTTAATTCAACTAAAAGGAAATATTAGAAATCCGTGAGTCCAATTTTTCTTATCAAAACTACCTTTTGATGCCCTTTAGGAACCCACTTAATTAGAATATAATTATTCGACATCCAAATTTATCAATTGGCATCCATATTCCATACGAAGAACGAGCTTTGAGATGATGCAAAACACAATTCAACCAAAAAGAAAAAAAGCATAAGAGATGATCGATTAGTTGCAATGATATAACCCTAAAAAAAATGAAAGGTAAAGCAAAGACTGGAACAAAACACACACACTTTAGGTCTTAGTGATTAGGTTAATGTCATTGTAACAACATATGTGACTCGAACAACCTTTATCCAATGTAAGCAGGAACTTACTTTGCATGGTGGACAAAATAATCATGTGTTGCATGGTCCACAAAAGTGCCTAAAGTCAATAACCCCTAAGAACTTTTAGAGGCCCATGGCCATGAAAGTTGCGCTTATAAATCCCATCGCTTGCTTTTGTGCGTCTATCAACTTGAAGGTTACCCATGAAAAGAATATGCCAACCAGTGCTTAGTGCTTTAATTATCTTCACGTCTACTACAGCTTTTATTCTTTTGTAAATATCTCCAAATTAACATACAAGTATCTCTCTATTAAATGAGATAGTTGAAAATTATGTTCAACGATTCGAAATGATCATGTGCAAAATCTCCTTATTTTGTCGTATAACATGCTCTCAGATCCAAGGACGGACTCTTCCCCTGAAGTTTATTTTTGATCCTCTTATTTTGTCGGTATATAGAGGTGGTGTCATGTGTGAACGAAATAAATGCAATAGTTATCCTTAACAATGGAAAAGATAATCACAATTATCATAAAACGTCAAGGAGAACGGTGTCTAATTAATATACACGGAAGACAAGGGTGGTGATAATGGTGAACATTGGACCACAGCGTTCGTTTATCACTTGGCCACTCGTTAGCTAGAAAAAACAATTGTGGGACTCACGCACGTCATTTTCTCACCGAAAGCCCCTGTAAACACGCAAGCGTATGGTTCGGTTTGGTTTTCCTCAACTATCCCCAGTCTCCACATGACCTTCCATCGCTACTTCTTGTAGTTCTATAGCTTCACCACTACACGACCCCATTCACGCCTGTCGGCACGTGTCCATCCGCCTACCACCACCATGGATTTGCCGACTTGTTTTTGGGTTTTGAATCTATGTGATAGACACGTATTAGGTCATAAGTTTTGCTAGCCAAACTTCATAATTTGAGTATAGTACATTAAGTCCACGAGATAACTAAAAAAAACTGATATGCCCATAATTATGCTTAGATGTTTTCAAGGGATATAAAGATTTTAGAATTTAAGTAGATAGAAACCTTATTAATAATGCTGTTACTGCATCATTGTCAACTCGACATTTTTAGTGGAACCTTAATCTTAATCGTAAAGACGGATGAAATCAATGATTGATCCTACGATTGGTTCAATGAAAAAGTAAGATATAACAGCTAATTGATACTTCAAAAGAAAATTTTGAGATAACACTTATGCTTATTCAATCGAAACTTGAGTGAGTCGGACCAGAGCAATTTTATTCTTGGTAATTTTATAAGATTCCACTAATATATGATAATGTTAACCTACGGTATCATTCGATTGTTGGATAATTTTGTTTTTTCTTATAAAGTTGGATAACTATTAATTATATTTTTCAATTTTTTAATAACTTATCGGATAAGTTACGTAATTTGATCCAGATGAAGATAATAAAGTGACCCAATAAACGATCTAAATCAATGTGTAGATCGGACTCATATCGATCTTGTGATAGGGAAGCCCGATATGGATACTATATATAAAGGTTAAGCTCTGTTGCACTTACTTATATAATCAATCGTAAGCATAAGGATTCTCTGACTCGTTAAGAGAGTTTACGTTTTAAGAAAACTATAAAAAGACCTTAGCTGCATCACGAAGAGTAGTTTCCATAAAAACGACAGTGGATTCACGATCGTTTCGACTTTGAAAAGCTCGTTTGAAGTTACAGAGACCGAAATTAGATATTTCCGCATTTCTTCATCTCTTGTCCTTTCACGTTCGATCCGGGATACGTAACGTATTACATCGTTATCCAGATAATATGTTTGAGATTATACATTTAATTTAATTCTTATTAAACAAATTAATAATTTCATAAACTTAGTTAACTTTTTCGTAATATGTCTCTGAACTTGAGGATGCAAACGAGCATCTGTATTTATAACGAGTTCAATAACTCAAATTTATTAAAACTTTTTTTTGATCTAAATTTATTAAAACTTACTACTTGATGCTTGTTCATTTATTTAATAAACCAAACTTAAATTTATTTAAGATTTGTGTTATAATCAAACACAAAATTCAACAAAGTTAAATTTAATTAATAAAGTTCATAAGTAGATTAATTAAAATAATTCATTTTATATTGACCGTAAACTTTTTATAAAAGTTAAATATTTTAAACCCATTTTCATAATAAATTTTGTCTTAACTTTGGTATGTGTAAGATTTTAAGCACGCACCAAAGTTAGAGTTCCACTTCTAAGCTTCTAAAAGGTTAAACTGAAATTTTATTTGACCAAGTCTTAGTAGAGCAAACTTAAGCTCCGCTTAAACTTCTTTCTAAGGCTGCCTAAACTAATATTTAGATTATTTTTATTTATAAATGTGTATGGAAAAGAGTAAATTCACGTTTGATAGTTGTAGTTTTCATTCTCAAATTCATTGGGGAAGTCTCTAACACTATCTACCAACCAATAAACCAAATAACAACATCTAGAATAAATCTCGCTAATACGCGAGATTCAGAGATGTTCAGTAATATGCAGTCTGATTCTTAATTAGTAAAGAGATCGTTTCTAAATAATTCTTGTGAAAAAGAAAGATAGAGAATATACGTGAAATCTAAAGAGGTTCATTAATATGCACTCTTACTTTTAAATAATAAAGAAACCATATCATTTTTAAATAACCTGCGTAAAGAGAGAGAGAGAGAAAGGATGTTAATAATAATAAGGAGGAGGAGGAGAATCTCACAGTATGTAATATTTGTATATATGAACCTTTTTCATTTTTTATGTTCACGCTTTTTTTAAAATTTTACCTAAAAACTTATAATGTCTAAATGTACTTCTTAACGTCTCTCTTCTAATTTGTGTATATTAGTTTCGATTTAATTACGCTAATATTTAATTTATATATATATATATATCACGTGCTATATATGTATATTACATAACAAGTATGAAGTCAAATTTGGATTCTATTGAATATTGTTTTAAATTAGGCGACATATATCAAAAGAAATAACCGTTGGATAAGTCTTCAAACTATTTCATACCGTTAAAATATTGAATTTTATATAATTGAGTCATAAAATTTATTAGAGAAAACAAATTACTATAAATTACTTTCGTATTTGAGGGAGATGATATATACATAGAAAGAGAATCACATGGCAAGTATATATTTTTCTACATTATGTTAAATTTTATACCTAAAATGTTTTCATTGATTTATGTATTTATATCTAAATTATAACATTTAATTGTTTAAATACAAAATTTCTAGCAATATTTTATAAAACTCTCATAGCCTGTTTGGTTGAGTGGAACAATTATTCTATTAATGATATTCTTGATGAATTGTTATTCCTTTGATTGGTCAAAAAATAGCATACAAAATAACTAATATCGGGATTAATTATTTTATATGTTATTTTCTAACCATTCAAAGGAATAATTATTCATCAGGTCGGGTTTATTTATTCCTACATTTTGAGGAATAACTAAAGATATCACCCTCTGTCTCTACTTATTCCGTGAAATTAAGAAAAGACTACCTTTCTTACTCTTATTATTGCTATTATTATTATCGTCGTCGTTGTCGTTGTTATTAATTATTATTATTATTAATTTT
>JAOSBL010000008.1:6717656-6739945 GCA_027568915.1 Erythroxylum roraimae
CCCATTCCAGGTTGCATAAGAGATGCAAGTGTGTGTTTCATAGCAGCAAAATTCACTGGCCGATTGTTAATGAATCGTCCAACCAGGCACAGCGAATTATCTCCATAATCCTCCCCTTCACCGTCTTCAATAACGACAACCTCCTCCTCTTCAGCATCTTCTATAGTCAAGCTGGCCATATCGACCGAAGCCTGATCCGCTTCCATGTTGTCCGTGCCATGATATTCCTCATTCTGGTTCCTTGATTCCATTAGGATCAGACAAAGACAAACAAAGACAAAAAACAAGCTTGTCAAAAGACAAGACAAATTAGAGAGAAAGCGACTTTTACTGGCTTCTTAGTTCGATCACATTTATTAATATAATCAAACTGGTAATAAAATGATGTTACCAAGAAAAATGATTAAATAAACGCATTCTTTGAAACATGGTGGTTGATTACAATATTTTCAGGACCGAATTGAAATTTAAACCTGTAAGACAAGAGGTTTAAGATTTAAAAAGTTCAATTGGTATTAGACTGTCACAAAACTAGTTAAAGGTTGAATAACATTTAAAATTTTGAAGAATAATTGAAAAATATTATTCTTATTTATCGAAAAATTTAAAATTTAACTAGAGAAAAACTACTAAATAAAAATTAATTGATTTATTTTAATTTGAAAAAAATTGATCGATTATTTAATAAATTAATTGATTTGAGTTAATACTTTTTTTTTTTTCCATTTCTTCTCAACAGAACGAAGAAGAATAAGTTTAAACAAAATTTATATATTTCTAACTTCACTATTTTTATACTCTAAGAACTAGAGTCAAATTGAGTACTTTTGAAATTTCAAGTATGAGTTAGAAATAAGAATTTCACATTAAAAAGAAGTGAAAATAATAAGAGATATATACGTGGAAAGGATTCGTAAATGTATTTTTAGTAGCCGAGCATTTAACATCAGCCACATATTGAAAACACAAGCTGGACTGTAATATGAATGCCTGCCTTATGCATATCCCACTCCATGTTCATTATTTATTCATAGCCCCTGTGCTTGACTATTTACACAGTGCTAGCTAGTTCATGCACTTGACCATTATATGTGTATATCTGGCAGACTGTATTTTCTTTCCTTTGTCTTTTTTAGTAATATCAAATGAATGACAAGTATTAGCGTCCGTCCTTTTTTGTTTTATTTTAATAATAATTATACCATTTCTTATTGACCCGGAAATGCTGTTTAGTCAAGAAGATCAATTAACAAGGAAGTGATAACTGTAATTTCATAAAAGGTTTTAGTGATGAAAAGAAAAGGGTTATAAATTGTTAGGAATTAATAACATAATTTTTCAAAAGATCAATCATAATTTTGCATAGTCTAGTCTGAATGAACAGGGTTGGAGCATTCTGTTTTTATTAGAGTGTTCCAATCTTATGATACTTAATATGGTTCACACATTTATATGAATCCCTGTATGAATAAAAGTTAACAAAACAAAATATGAATTGATTAACTGAAACAAAATATCTGATCTATACGAACAAGCAACTTGAAACATAAAAGAAAAATTTTCTTCTTTTGTTCTCCACCTGCCTATATCTAATCATTTTTCTAGACCCCAAAATCACTTTCAAATCTAGAACGACAATAATTGAATAAAAGTTTATAGATTTGGGAAAAATAATTGGGAGTAAACAGCAATGTCCAAGGAGTCAACAATCTCGTGCTTGTTTTATCTCTTCTCAACACTATGCACTAAAGTATAACAGAAAAATCTGTCTTACAAAAAAAAAAAAAGTATAAGCTTTCGGATATGAACGATGTGAAAGACATACGTGTAATACTCTTAATTGAATTTGTCAACATTGAAGTGATTTGACTTCGGCCAAAGGATGTAGGTCCATAATCATATTCATATGACCTTTCACTCTGTACCCACATTCTCATTTTGGGGTGATTATTAGTTAGACAACTGTTCTGTACCTATATCTAAGTGGACCAAATCAAATTTGTAAAGATATGCATATCTCAAAACTTCAAAACCATTTTCAACTCATTCTCCCAACCTAACCCATCTTTTTTTACTCTTAACCCCAAAAGTTTCCTTAATCTCATTTGGCAACCTTTCTGTAATTGAATGTATCCTTGTGGTCTACAGGGACCAATTTAGCTCAATCTGATTATTTTGCTTTGGTCCTCCCTCTCCCTTCCCTTTTACCTTTTAAGAAAAAGAGATGATTGTCTGATTGAGTAGAGCATACTCCAACATTCATTGCAGAACTAGGGAGTGAGGCAGCGAATAGACAAAGAATATAAAACGACAGAAAGGGACACATTCTTTCATTTACCTTGGAGCAGGAATCTTTTCACCCACTTCCCAACAAAATAATTACCATATAAAATTACCAGTTAGGAAAATTACAGACACAAAAAGAGCACGACATCCTCTCATGTCATGTGTCTCCAACTAGCATTTCCTGCTTTTTATGATCCTCAAAAAGTGACGGAGAGACCAGTCACCAACTAACATCAGCTTTTTTATGCCCCACCACCACTTCTAATCATATTTTTTGCAATTTAAAAGAACAAATAACATTTAATCAACGGTTAGTACTAAGCTACATCTATATTCTCGCAAGGCTGGTTATCAAGTATCAACCTGCTCACCCACCATGTAGAGGATTATTTATCAATTTTCAGAATCTTAAAAGGAAGTTTGTGATTATCCTATGTATATTACAAAGGCAAAACAAGTGAAACTTATAGTTTAATGAAGAACTGGCGTGTCAGCCAACCTAACCATATAAAAAAAACTTCCTGAAACAACAAGAAAAGGATAGAAAACGCAGAAGCAGACTTGAATGGAGAGACATTTTGTTCTTCTCCACCCTCTGGCTTCATAAACAATAGAGATGTTAGTTGTGTCACGTAAAGACAACAAGAACCAATAAAATTTCTTTTCTTGTTCCTCAAAGAATGTAATGTCGAATTTTGAGAGAAGATGAAAATCTTTTGGCTGTATTACCCTAAATGCTAGGATTATATAGGCGCATCGTGAACCCACTTGGATGCCGCAGAAACCATAAGGGTTTAGACTAGAGGATGGACTTGAGACAATGCAAACTGCAGTTGGTCCCCGGCAATGTTACACCAAGTGAAGAGAAAGATTAAAAAGGAGCTAGCCATTGGCTTTCAAATATACAAAACCCACAAGCATATTAATTAAGGTTATCCGTAACAAGCCATCCAGAAAAAGATTGAATGCAGTTACACACTTTGAGATTTATATTTGTTGATCGTTTGGTAAGCTCGCGATTCGAGCTCTGAAAATAAATGTATTCAAAGGTGGTATTAGCAGGAACACAGCTGAGGGCTGTGTAATTGGAAGGAAGCCAACCACTTTCTAGGAAGTGGTAACAACAACTTAAGTTTTAGCGATGGTGTAGCATATAAAGTAGGAATCTTTTTATGCCTCATCGGGCTGTGATGTTGTGGGTGAAAAATGGTTTATAGACAATTGAAAACGTTGGTGTTTCGATGTCTCCGGCATATCAATCAATTATACCAGACAGGCCAAGAGTTTGTTGGGACTTGGAACTTTGAGCCTCACTGTTCTTGTTTCCTTTTCTTAAGTACAAGAAGAGCTCTTATCGTACTTTGTAATAAAAGATGATTCTACTGTGGTAATATTCAGAAGTATTTAAATTCTGAATTGATTCATACCGTGTGTTTAAGCGGCAGTAGAAAAAGTGGATTAACAAAGGGTTGTTGCTGAGACAGGTAATGTGGTTTCGGCTCAGAAATGTTCAAACCTGATTATCAAATTAAGTTCCTCTCGTTCAATACAACACGATTTAAGGAATGTAGAATAAACCAAGGCAAGCAACTTAACATACATTGCGTATGCAGCTCTTTCTGGTAGACTAAAATGCTCCAGAAATTCAGTTCTTTATATAGTTGTCATGATCTTTAATCTTTGTTTTTTTTTTCCTGAATTTTCACAATGAAGTGGTCAATTTTGTTAGACGATGACAGTTGAAACGACAAATCGAAGTCGTTACAAGCTATAAAATTATTTAATCAATTATTAATATACTTTTGTTGGTCCAAGCAGGCTATGGTTGGAAGAGGCAAAAGAGGTCATCATTACCTTTCCTCTCTTGCATCACTAACATTCCTTCAGTCCTCTCGCCCACCGCCACCACCACTTTTTCTGCATCTTAAAATCTACAACGCTCAACTCTATAGCGCACTTGAATTAGTAAGGGGTTTTTTTTAAGCTTAACTGAAATCACGAGTTCAAACTGTCTTTATATATAGTCGTTTAAAATTTAAGGCCAGAGTTTTATCTTTTATAAGAAACTTACCTGACTCAAGCGGGGATTATTCTAAGTATGAATGACTTAAATGCCCCTTTTCATAGTCAAAATCTTCTAGGACACTTAACGGGCAATTAAAAAAAAAAATAAAAGACCCAATTTTGTAAATTTACGGTTTAGGTCGAACCCGTTTTGGTAATTTCACATAAAGCAGAGGAGCAGACAATCCTACACTAAGCTGACGTTAGCACGACAGCAACCCCCCACTTCTCTTATTTCAATCTCACAGTGGCATCCGGTGTAATTTGCGTTAAAAGTGGCGCCCACTTTTCAAAGTTCAAGTTCGGAGATTCCCACAATCTCTCTCACTTAAAAACAGTCTTAATAAAGCAGAAACAAAGGTACAGAGAGAGAAAAAGACGCACACATACACAGAACACAGAGCCAAAAGCCTAAGGCTTCTCTTTTCTCACTCATCTTCAGAGCTCAATCAAACCCTTCGCCACTTCTGCTAACTACTAAGAATCCCAAAATCCATTTCTGCTAGCTCTTCTTTTCACATATTAAAGCCAGCTTCTTCCTTTCACTTTGGTTAGGTAGTAATCTTTTGTTTGTCTGAACATGGAGCAACTCATGGCCACCTTCAAGTTAGAAGCTTGTGGAATAATCTAGCCGAACACTACCACGATTACTACTACTACTACTCCTACTCTTTGCTTGGTCTTCTCTGCTTTGTAGTTAGGTGGGGTGTGGCGGTGATGGGTTGCCGAAGGAGGACGTTGGCGGCTGGAAACTTGGATCCGGAGAGGAAGAGAAGCGGCGGTCTGAGGACGAAGCAGGCGGGGAGAGGATCATGTCGTGGAAGTTAACGTGTGGAAATGTGCAGAGTCTTTCTTGACTTGGAGTAGCACTTCCTTTTTTTTTCAGTACCGTTCTGTATTTAGTTGTTCTTGTTGCTGCTTGATTGAAAGAAGGTGGGGTTCTTGAGAAGTTATCAGAGATGGGCAATTTGTTGAGAGAAGTGTTAAAGACTTTGTGCGGTGTTAACCAGTGGTGTTACGCTGTTTTCTGGAAGCTCGGTTGCCAAAATCCAAAGTAACTTCTCTTCCTCTTCATCAAATAGTCTTTTGTTTGTGTCTTTTTTTTTGGGTTTGGTTGCTGGGAGTTACATACATCTGGTCCAAAATGGCTGGCTTTGTTTTTGACTGTTTAATTTGTTGCTTTGGCGCTTCTCTGAAGATGTGGCTGTTCGGTCGACCGGAAAATGGGGCGAATATGAAGTAAAGAAAATGAATCTTATTCTATGATGGTGTTTTTTCCCCCTTGCCTTGCTTTTTTCAGGAGCTGGAATCTCCAGCATCATAGCCAAATAAGGTTTTAAATGGATTAAATAGTTTAAACTGATAGGCTTTTTCATTTTGATTGTCTGTTTTATTATTAGATGGTGCATCAAAGAAAAAAGTTTCCTTGACTTTGGTGTTACGGTGTTTATTTTTCGTGGAAACGGAAAACAAAGTTCTTTAAATATTACTTTTCTCATTATCTTCTCGGTGGCCAAAAAAGAAGAGCAGAGAGAAGGAAACAGAGTCTTACGTTAATTGTTTGTCTTGATGTAATGTGTTACCGAGTAGACATTTTATTCCTGTTTTTGGAACCTTGTATTATAGCTCCTTTTGCTTTGTCCTTATCCTAGTGAAAAGTTGATGTATTTGTTTGATTCAACCATTTCTATTTTGGACTTACTTTGTTTCTCAAAGCTACTGATTTGGAATTTGTCTTTTTTCTGTTTGAATCTATTCTATCTTTTTTTTTTAAATTCTTAGGAAAAAGGGATAAGTTATAAGTTCCTTTTTATCTCTATTTGGTTTCTGTGATTAGTGTTACTGAACTGAAAGGAAAAAGAATCAATTTAGAAGACGGTCATCAATCTTTTTACTCTTCTCTTAATACTCTTTTATCTGTCTAGCTAAACACATAAAAAGATGTTGGGCTTTTGTGTTTAATCTGTACTCTTGTTATCTGCACTGTGTAAGATAGTCCCTCCAATATGAACTTTAAACTTGCAGGTTGTTGATTTGGGAAGAATGCTACTGCGAACTAACCCCAAATTCAGTTCCTCAACCCAACTGTGGTCCTGAGAACTCTGAACTACTTTTTGGGGAGCATAAACGATACTGTGGCTCTGATACTCACTTCCTGAATCCTGAGTTTCAAGCAAGGGATAAAGTTCAGATGCTTGTTAACAAAATGATGCTGAATAACCAAGTTTATGTAGTCGGCGAAGGGTAACTTTTCCCTTCATTTCATTTTTTGTCACTTTATTTGGTGGTCATTGAGTTCTTGAAGTCTGCTTTTCTTGTTTCCAGAATAGTTGGGCGAGCTGCATTTACAGGGAAGCATGATTGGATACTAACAAATATGTACACTGGAGATCTCTGTCCACCAGAGGTATCCTACTTGATTCTGTTTCTCCAGTGGCGAGTAGCCCAATAAGCGAAGCTGAATTGATGGAGGTCATCGAGTCTATTGAAAATGAAATCCTTTTCGTTTCTTGCTATTACTTGTATTATGGAAAATATTTTTCACTTTTATGTGAAAGACCTAATCCTCTAAAACCCTGATATGTGCTTGTCTTCACGTAATGGTACTATGTTATGATCTTTTGAGTATGACATTTACAGTGCAGATAAAACTTCATAGTCTTGTCTATAATTCCATTTGCCTATCTTGGTTAATAGTAAACGTTCGTATCTTTGTGGCTGGACTTTGTATAACTTAAATATTTGTTGTTGCTTTTAGGTACTGAATGAGTTACATCACCAATTTTCAGCAGGCGTGCAGGTTTGATAGCTTTCCGTTCATCTTTCAAATATACTTAACTTGCTTTCTGATTATAGTATCTTAACTTGGTTGCAGACGGTTGCAGTTATTCCTGCTTTTCCTTATGGTGTTGTTCAAGTTGGTTCTTTGTTGTCTGTAAGTGCATTTTTCTATGATATTGAATACGTGGAAGAGTTAACTGCATTCTGTTCTCGTGAATATTGGTTTTGAGAATATCAATCATATGATGAACTTTGTTATTGGTAATGTAAATGATCTTGGTTTCAAGTTGAGTTATGGGGTGGCCCGTTCCACATTTGAATCATTTGGATTCTGTTTCATATGTTGGTCTTTCCAACATAGTTATTATGTTCTGCTTTAGCTGGCCTGTTCAGTTATATCCACTTGGCAAATTTCTGGATGTGTATTCAGTGAGTAGGGAGTGTCTTGTTATGCCTTCTCTATCTTAGTGTTATTCACGATGGCTTCACTACAATTCAATAAAGATATAATGTCTTTTAGAATCTAGAGCTTATTGAAGCAGTAATTTTTATTCTACTTTACAATAGTTGTTGATGTGACGTTTCACATTGCAAAGCATGGGTGCACTCTAATGTAATGAAGCCGCATGCAATATCATCAATTTTAATAATTTCTTTTGAACCTACTTTACGTTTGGAGGTTCTCAGGTTGCCTGCCTATGCAATATGTTTTTTCTAGCACCAATTGCGAAACAACCTTTGGTTCGATGGCCTAAATTTTTCTTATCCTCTTCAAATAAAGTAGGTTGTTTGTTGCTTTCTAATCCATTTATTTATTTTTACTAGATTACAGAGAACATGGGCTTCGTGAATAATGTAAAGAGTTTGATCCTACAACTAGGATGCAACCCTGGAGCTCTTCTGTCTGGTTACCATTCAACAAAGGGGTCAATTGAAAGAATTGGCGTGCCGATTTCTGATGGAACTCCTATTTCCACACACATGATAAACTCCACTACTTTGTGCTCTGAAGGATCTAGTCAGCAACTCATATCAGCTCAGGCTTCTAATTTTTTTGGTCAAACTTCTCATTCTCGACCTGGACAGAGTTCTACAGTTATGGCTTATAGTATGCCACATGTGGACAATCTTGTGGCTAAATCTTGTGAAGGCCACTCTGAAGTGGAAAGTAGTTCATTGATGAAGTCAGGGTCTACTTTCAGAAGCCCCATAGAAAATGTTCTTGAAACGGAATTGCTTCCCTCAAATTTTGATGCATGGCTGAGCCAGCATGCCACTTCAAACAATTCGATGGCTGGGTTTAAATATCAACCTGTTACCGGCCAATCCATCACTGGTAATAGCTTCCCAAAATCATTGATGTTATCAGATGCCATTCACGATTGCATCAGTAACAATAGAGATGCATCACAAAGCTTACCCTTGCCACAAACAAATAAAGGGTCGCTTAGTGATTCTCATGGAGGTTCACTTACATCTAGTATAGATTTACCAAACAAATTGGATGGTCATATGAAGCTATCTTCTATTCCAAGCTCTAATATAAATCCAAAAATGTTGGTAGCTTCATATCTGGAAGACATTGGGCCTCAAAGTGTTGTTACGTCAATGGCAGAGGAATTTCTTTCATCCACACTGGTTCCTCAAATTAGCAGTAGTGAGATGCTTTCTGAATGCAACAGTATGTCCTCAGGCATGAAGCCTATCAAAGGCGAATTAGTTGATGTTAAAGAAGAACTAGATAATGATTTGTTTCAAGCATTTAACATTTCATCAACTCAACTAGAAGAGTCTTGGTCATTGGTTGAGCACATTTCTGGTACTGGTCTTGATTGCCTGAAGCATGCAGGCGGAAATCAGCATCCTCCATCAGGGGATGACTTGTATGATATTTTGGGTGTGGATCTTAAAAGCAAGTTATTCTATGGCGCCTGGAATAATTCATCCTCAGATGGGCCACATTTGAATACACAAAATCTGAGCAAGGATGCTTTAACCGTTATGAATATGCGGGATGCAAGTTGCGATATTTACTCAATCAAGGAACGGACAGCAGGCAATAGCATTTTCTCAGCAATGGATAATGATCATCTTTTAGATGCTGTGGTGTCTAGGGCCCAGTCTGCTACAAATCAGAGCTCAGATGACAATGTTTCATGCAGAACAACATTGACAAAGATCAGCACTTCTTCTGTTCCCAGTGATTCTTGCAATCGTGGTCGTCTCGACGTGCCTAATCAACCGAACAGGGAGTCATTTGATCTTCAAAAGTCTCTGGACAAAGCTGGGACCACAGCGTCTAGCTCTATCAGATCTGACTATGCGAAGGGTGACAAGGGAGCTTCTTCCCAATCCACTTCAATTTGTGGGTCTCAGCTGAGTTCGTGGGTTGAACAGGCTCATAACATGAGGCCTGATTGCAGTATTTCAACTGCATTTTCCAAGAAAAGTGAAGAATTGAGTAAACCCAATCGCAAAAGGTTAAAACCAGGAGAGAATCCTCGACCCAGGCCGAAAGATCGTCAGATGATCCAAGATCGTGTGAAAGAGTTGCGAGAAATTGTACCGAATGGCGCGAAAGTAATGAAACCCTTAACTCTTTTGTTTTTTAGTTATGATGGTCGCAGATATTAGTTTACTTATGCCCTTATTCATCCATTTTTGTGGGTCAACAGTGTAGCATAGATGCTCTGCTTGAGCGTACAATCAAGCATATGCTTTTCTTGCAAAGTGTGACTAAGCATGCAGACAAGCTAAAACAAATAGGGGAGTCAAAGGTATGGATACAATTTACTGTCTTCAGGTCATTATAGATATCTATATGCCTTTTCAAATTATTTGGCTGGACATTGTCCGATAAAGTTGTATCAGGAATAGGTACAATGATGCTAGCTTCTGCATGTTTCTTGAACATCTTTTTTTGACGACATTCTTATTCTTGTATGAATGTACAGATTATTAGCAAGGAAGATGGACTACTTTTAAAAGATAATTTTGATGGAGGAGCAACCTGGGCTTTTGAAGTTGGTTCACAATCTATGGTCTGTCCTATAATAGTTGAGGATTTGAATCCACCTCGTCAGTTGCTTGTGGAGGTAGCGAATAACTTTTTTTTTTATAAATCCAGATGCTGGACCTTTCAAACCATTTTTCTTTATGGATTTCTCATATTTATTGTCTTATGGCAGATGCTTTGTGAAGAATGTGGTATCTTTCTCGAAATAGCCGACCTAATTAAAGGATTGGGACTGACAATCTTGAAGGGGGTTATGGAAGCTCGAAATGACAAGATCTGGGCACGCTTTGCTGTTGAGGTGAGTTTTAGAAAATGAACAATTGCATCATTTTTGTCCTACTTGACCCTCAGAGATGCATAAGATCCGTTTTTTAATATTAAAAAAAAAAGATACTTCAAATCTCCTTCCTTTCTGAAGTCGTACTTTGCTTAAATTCTTTTATATCCTTGACATGACATTCTTAGTTGGGTGCAACGAGTTCTTTGATGAAAAGTGCTGCCTTCATGTAATGAGCGGCATTGAATAATCTGCAAAAATTTCCTTGAATTGCCTAGGCAGTGAATTGAGCGGCTAATTTTTCTAAGACTAAAATCTAGTTCACTGGAGCTTTGGCTCAGCTTGTTTAGAATTTTCTCTGATTCGATCTCAAACCAAGGGGTCTGACTTGTCATGCTCTTGTGCAAACAAGTGCTTAAGAAATCTTTATGTTTTTGTGTGTGGAACTAGTATTTAAACTATTATTTTCTTTTGCGCAACTCCATTGACAAGTCTGTACAAAGACAATTGTTCAATAACATAAATATCTCCTAAACATTGACTGATGTTGTCAATTTATTCTACACGATTGTGAGTATCATACTTCACAAACAAGTAAATAGATAAGCAATATGATTACTCGAGTGATGACTATTATGCTTAACTTATATCATCTCTATAAATGATAGATAAAATATTTATATTCAGGCAAACAGAGATGTAACAAGGATGGAAATATTTGTGTCCCTTGTACGTATTTTGGAGCAAACTATGAAGGGAAGCCCATCATCAGCCAATATTTTGGAGAACAACAATATGATGGTTCATCAAGCTTTTTCTCAAGCTCCATCAATCGCTGCAACTGGTAGGCCTAGTAGCTTACAGTGAGCTGCCTGCTAGTTCCCTACTCTGGATATGTTAAGAGCATGCCTTCTTTGGCTTGCCATGACTGACATGGACTCCAGTGTCAGGTAGTTCTAATTTTCATTAACCTCTTTTTATCTCCCAAAGATAGATGATGTTTAGCCTCACGGAATCAATTAGATAGAAGTGACAAACTTGAACCAAGGTTCTGTTCCTTCAGAGGTAGACTGTTTCATGATTGTAGTACATACTGTTGGGAAGCATAATGACTCAAGTGTGGCAGAAGCACAAGGGGTTGCATAATAGTGGAGCTTTGTCGTCGCATAACTGTATAGGGATACGGGGTATGGAATGAAGGGGTTTACAGTTTTTTACCAGGAAGCTTTCTTTTTCTTTTGCGCCTTCCTTGTCTTGTATGAGTATCAGTTCATTCATCTGACTTGAAGCTAGATGCGTTGTATTCCTCGTATTACATGATAGTAACAGCAGGACATATGTGAGTGGGATGGTTTTAGAAGGTAATGAGTTCAAACAGGTCCATGAGTAATTCTTTTGATCTTAACAAAAATGTCATTATGAATATAAAATTTGAAACAAGGAAAAAAAACCCAAGGAAATAATGCAATGTCATACTGCAATGGAAATTAGTCCGCGACCAGAAATGATCTTGCGTCACAGTAAATTATGTTTGCATATTTCGTGCTTGAATCAGACCAAATGTTCGAGGTTGAACTGGAAAGGTTACTGGATTGCTTCCGCATTTACAAACAAGTGAAAATATTATTAGGATCGTGCATAAAAGAAGATTTAATATGCTGAGAAGAAATCAATTATAAGCTTGGGGAGGGTGGGAGGTATCCAGCACGAACATTGAATCATTAACCATCATCTCGAGAACGTATCATATTATATAAAGAACTTTATCTTTGGCAACTCAGTACTTTCTATCAATCTTCTAAAGAACTGTGTAACTTTAAAAATACAATAATGTGACATACGAGTCTAAAGAGGTTTAGTAAATATACAACCTTAGTATTAACTATTTTCGAAAAGAAAAATGGAGTTGTTGCACCAGATATTACGTGAAAGGCACTGGTAATAAAGACGAAAGTGATAACTTCGGATTCAATACATGAGGCTGTTTTGAGTCCCATAGGTATCAAATTTGTAAGTACATTGAAAAGCTTCCCAAGCATATCTGCATATACTAAGGCACCTTACTGGCCTCCGATACCACAACTTCTGCAGAAGAGATATTAGATATCCATCTTTCCTAATCCTTAACATCTGCAACACGTTCCTCTTCAGCATTATACTGGAACTCAGTACTTGATGCGTTGAGACTAAAAACACAATTACAAATCAAACATTATGGGCAGAGATGGCCATACACTGGGGGAAGAGGTGCATATGATGTAGCATATCAATAATAGAACCTAACAAAAATGGTATGGACATGTCAAGATTTTAAGAAGTGGTAGTTAAACCAAAGTCTAAAGTTTTCAAAGAAAGGGTGTTAACATTGCAATGTGGTGCTATTCCATTTAGCATACGCTAGGCAGAAGTAGAAGATTGCAGCAATTTGAATATCTGGGTCTCTAATCAACAGCAAGCTTAAATTTTGCAACTAATGTTAGCCTGATCAGTAACTCTAGTGAGTTAGTGGTACATAGTGAATATCTGAAACTCATGGAAGCACAAGCCAATGCAGACACCAAAATTTGTTCAGGCATTAAAGTTTGAGAAAGCATGTACTAGAGTTCTAATCAAGGCTGAGATCAAACGATGTTTTTGTCTGACAGAAATCAAATATCTAACAATGTTCGTAACATGAGAACATGATCAGTGCCCAGACATGTAATCATGCAGAATTTACATGTTGCCATGCAGAAGATGCAGCAACTTGAAGAAGAGAAATAGTGACTAAGTTAACGCAATCCAGTTAATTATCATCTTATCCAGGGAGGTCTATTTCTCAACATTGAGCAATCATCCAATAAGGATAGGGCCCAATTTTTTTAAAGACAACATAGTTGAAAGTTTCATTGAGGCGCAGGGTCTGAAGAGATTCAGAAATACGCAATCTTATCCTTAACTAATAGAAAGTTTGTTTTCAAATCTAAAAATGAGAGCAACATAAAAAAGGATAAAATAGGGAAGACTCAATCCCAAACTTGGCTGAAAATATTATGATGCAAGTAAACTTTGTAGGCTAGTACATTTTATCATTCTGGGGTTTGAAATTAATAGAGGCCTTCTCGTACATCACGACTTCCATCAGTCTTTGCTTGGGCGGTTAAGTTTTTCCCAATTTTAAAGTAACTGGCAACGACATTTCAAGTCATCAACAATGTTTTTCTTTCAAACTCTCTGGACAAGAATGTTGATTCTATTTAAATGTGATCTTCTATCATAAACCCCTTTAAAAGAGCTTGTCATTGAAATAGAATTTCTTTAGAGAAGTGTCGAGCTGTAGAAGTCAATTGCCTAAACTTCTCAAATCTTGAAGCCAGTCCATGAAAATCAATCTGCGACCGGACTGCATCAAATTAAGTTGCTAAAAGTTCTTCACTTTTCTTTTCATTAACAATAACAAACAAGTAAACTTAGAGCAGAAAAACCCGCCTTCCAATTTAAGGAATTTGTACCAGCTATTTATTAATATCTGAGCTTATCTTCCAGCAAAGACGCTGATCACACAAGTTACAAACAAAAACAGTTATCCATCCATTTATCTACATCTACCTATGCACACATGTTCGAATAACATAATAAAGACTGCTATTCTGAAATATGAGGATGAAAATGACACAGCGCAACATACACTTGAAAAATGGTTTGGAAATAGAACTTTATATAAAATTCAAATTACTTAAGCTAATATGTGGCATAATGATAAAGGTTCAATAAGAAACAAATCATTTAGTCAATATGAAGTTCAGAAATATTACCTCCGTATCAAGCATCATTTAGAAAAGGAACATTTTCTCTATGATACTTTTTGATGGATTCAACAACTTTCACTGCTAAAGCCTTGTCCTCTGGATAAGACACAACATCCTCAAGTAATAGAGGCTCTGGAAGGCTCAGCACACCTTCAAGTACTGCATGAAGACATAAGGCTGAGTATGTAATCTGATATCCACCTTCTTGGACAATAAGAAGACGTCCAATACTGTGTACATCTGCCAGGCCGCGAGCAATGCTCCCAATATTTCGATAACCACTCCTTGTCAAACACAGCCTTCCATTTGGGTCAAGCTAAAACAGAAAGAATGTTAATTGTAGTTGCAAAGAAATCTACATACGTAAACACAGGTGTTGCTTGATAATTGCTTTTCTTTTATTACTTAATTTGTCTATTTGCGTTGGGTGATTAAGGCTGCTAATTCTCAACACGTTATAGTCAAGGAAATTAGGATTAGCAAATTCAGTTTCATTCTCAAATTGCATGCATTATAAAAACCTATGAGAAAGAAAGAATATAAAGGACAAAGTATATCTTCTAAATTAAGGAATCAAATACACCCATTCCGCAAAATTTTCATCTAAAAAGTAATACTAGAATACTTGCAATATTAATCACTAAACATTGAAGTTTGAGATTTAATGCATTAGTTTTGCGACTTTAGAACGCAATCAAATTTTAGCAACTGAATTGGAGAATATAATTTAAAAGAATGCATGCAGTGTCTTGTGTGTTTGCATGTTGGACCTTTAGTTTTTAGTTGCTAGCCATCAACTGCGAGTTCGATTATACATTTTAGTTGCTTTCTACACCCTATAAAGCTATTCAACCTCACACTTGCTATTATTTTGTACTAGAGTTTCTTTTCGGAAATTATCCATTAGTTTGCCCTTCTGATAGGAAAACTATGTAGAAATATTTATTTAAACATCTAAATGTAGAAAGTCAAATAAATATTCACATGATAATGGATCCCTTTGCCTCACAAAATAGTCTGTAATTAGAAAGATCTCTCATCAAGGTCAAAGAACTTACTGAACTAGAATCCAGGCCAACCACCAACACTATCATGTCAGGAAGAAACTTGTTGACAGCAGGAACAACTAGTTCATTCATGGCATACTCATATCCATCGTCACCTGTCCCATTAGGAAGCGGAATGTTTAAATTATAGCCAAAACCATCTCCTTCACCAAGCTCATCAACAGATCCATTCTGCGGATGAGATGGACCCCAAGAACCATGATTCATATGAAGAGAAATTGTCAGGACTTTATCAGTTCGATAGAACCCCTCTGTTGTTCCGTTTCCATAATGAACATCAATGTCAATAACCACCACCTTTCTACAGCCTGAATCCAAGGCAAGTTGAACAGCAAGACCAGCATTGTTGAGGAAGCAATAACCATCTGCTTGTGTAGGTTGAGCATGGTGACCGGGAGGCCTAACCAAAGCATAAGCTAGTTTGCCATGTTCATCAAGAATATGCTTCATTGCTGATAACGTAGTACCAGCAGCTAGAAGTGCAGCATCCCATGAACCAGGATTCAAGAAAGTTCCATCACAAATTTTCTTGCCACCTACTCTATCAGCTTCAACCAGTTCATTTATATACTCTGCAAGTAAGATGTGAAAGGTTCGAATCCAATATTCTCAAATAAAATTGTTACATTCAAAATAATGTTCTTGGAAAAGAAAACCCAACTACAGTTGCTAGAATCTCAGCATGATACCAACTTTCCGCAGATTCTTATCAATTCAAAGTTCTAGAAAAATAAACAAAGAAAGAAACTGGGTCACACTTACCAAACAAAATTTCCAGGAAAATCAAAAACTGACTCCAGCAAAAGAATGGTCTTTTGAAGTTTTAATTATAAACCAAAAGATTTTTTTTCATATACCCTTTATATTCCAATGCTTATTGCTAAATTTGTGATACCCCCTCTTCGGTAACTCGATAACCAGTAACGAACGAATTTATGTTGAACAAAGAGAAGGCTGACAAAGAAAAGAGGAGAAGATTAAAATGATATACCTTGGGTGTGGAAAGATAGCAACTCAGGGACTTGGGCAGGCCTACCAAGATGCCAAGAGATGTAGGGAGAAATGGGTCCTCTTTTCAGAATAGAGACCATGTTCTTAACTCTCTCCGCGTTCTCTGGGTGCTGTTCTAACACCTCTAAGAAACCTGGATCTACTCCTGTGTCGAACACTCCTTTACCAGCGTCATGATTAAGCATACCCTCGTGCCAAAACACGTCTATCCTCTCGCTTATGTCGGCAGCCATGGCAGCAAAGCAAACCAAAGATTTCGGGATTCAGAAAGTGTGGGAACTTAACCAAAACATGTAGAAGCAACTAACGCAGAGGGAGTTAGCCGCCAAACCAAAGGCAAAAACCGTATTGTAATAAAGAAACAAAAATTACATCATATTCAATCTTAGTTAGAATTTTTAATCCTCGTTAAGATTCGTTAACTTCAATTGACATGGACGGTTGAATAGGTGTCATAGGATTTATTAAGTTGACGCCTAATCTTGTGAACCGTCTTTTCCTATCACCTGCTTCATCGTCATCAGCTCTTCTGCTTTGTTTCTTGTGAACCGTCTGAAAGTGGAATCTAGATCTTACGTCAAATATTATGGTGTCTTATTGTGTCCAATAAATCTCAGCCATTTATTTATGTAGGGCTCGCATGGGATCTGCGTGAGTCCCTCAAAATAAATGACTGAGATTCTATGAGACAGAATAAGACAGAGTAAAACTGAACAGAGGATCTGGTTTCCTGAAAGTGGAGGTTGATGACGGTGATATTCAAAGATGAAGAAAAACATCTTTTTTAAAATGCTCGGTAAAAGATGTGGCTGGTTTCTACATAGAGATTAGAGATGCTTATAGTCAATGTAGTGCGGGTGGCTTGACAAATTTGTGGCCCTGGCCCGCTTAAGTCCTATTCTTGAAAGTATGGGCGAGGATAGCCTGCTTTGGGGCCCTACCCCCCATGACGTGTTCACTGTGGCGTCTGCTTATGAGTTAATTGAGGCTCACCCCACGGACGGCCGCAACCGTCTTTGGGAGATTGTTTGGAAATGGGCCGGCCCTCAACGCATTCGGTCCTTTCTGTGGCTCGTTGCTAAACGTAGGCTGTTGACGAATCACCAGCGTCTAGCTCGTCATATTACTCCCGACAGTGGTTGCCACTTCTGTGGCCGGGAGGAGACAATTGCCCATGTGCTGCGGGACTGCTCGAGAGCTGTGGCGATTTGGTGCGCTTTTCTGCTGGCGGTCGTGGATTTGACGTTTTTTCAGCAGGAGGAGGACATTTGGTTGATGAGTAACCTCACGAAGCATGCTCCGATGCATTAGCACGCGTGGGCTACGGTCTTTGGTGTCACCTGTTGGTTTTGCTGGAAATGGCAAAACAGCAGCCTGTTCGAGTCGGACTTTGCCTGGCCTGCGGAGGGCCACAGGATTATCCTGGATTACGTGGGCTGGATTGCTCGGGCTCGAACCCTGGAGCAGTGTGTTTTTCCTACGCAGGGCGTGCCGGTGGGTACTTGCTTGGGTTGGACGAAACCCCCGGCGAGCTGGGTTAAAGTCAATTCTGATGGTGCTTGGAACCCCTGTTCCAGAACAATTTCCTCCGGGGGTCTGCTTCGGGATTGAAACGGGGCTTGGCGTGGGGGTTTCCAGCAGAAGCTAGTTCCGGGTTCGCCGTTGGAAGTAGAATTATGGGGGGTGCACTCGGGCCTCCAGCTAGCCTGGAATCTAGGTTATCGTCGTATAGTGGTCGAAGTAGACGCCCTTAAGGTTATTAACATTCTCTCTGCTCCCCTCGGGGCTCTGACAGAGGTTTCTTTTGTGGTGACAGGTATCCAGCAGCTTTTGGGCAGGGAGTGGACGGTCCAACTCCAGCATGCTTCCCGAGAAGGGAACCAGTGCGCAGACGGTCTTGCTCGTCTTGCGGATCTTGGCTGCTCGGGCCTTTCTATCCTTACCGAGCCCCCAACTGGCCTTCAGGAGCTTCTTAGTCGTGATGCACTCGGCGTGGTGTACCCCAGAGCTTTGATGTAGTTTTGTAGTTTCTTTTGTAAAAATAAAAAATAAAATAAAATAAAATAAAAAAATTTGTGATTTTTTATCAAGTAGAAGTTTATAACCGAAACTAATTAATTATGTCAATGTGGAGAGCGAGTTAATTAATTATTATTAATTAACTATTTTCCTACTTTAACATATAAAATTATTTAGTTATAGAATTTAGAGATAAATCAATAATTAAATTTTAATTTCGTGATTATTTTCTTAGGAATCATATCTAAATTATATAAACTAGTTTAATTTTTTATTTCATTATTTTTAAACTTTTTTTATTTAACTAGTTTTCTAAATCAATTAATATAACATTAAATTAAAAGTATTCATTTGTAATATCAAATTTAAAGTTTAAGGATAATTTATAAATGCATATGTGTTTTTTTTTTGAATGGGAATGCATATGTGTTTATTCTTTAGAGAAAAAGTAGAAAAATGATATTAGTGAAAATTAAAATTGTAATATTAATAAAAAACTATAAAGTTAGTGGTAATGTTTAAATTATGTAATTATACGTAATGAGTTATGCTTATAAGTTTACGGTTAAATTATATAATCACACAAAATAGTTATAGTTGTAATTTTATAGTTGAATTATATAATCGCACTAAATAAGTTATAATTACGAGTCTATAGTTGAATTATGTGATCATAAAAATTAGGTTATAGGTGTGAATTTATAGTTGTGACTTTATGATTTATGATTGAATTATATAATCACACAAAATGAGTTATAGTTGTGAAAATGCAACAATCATTTATATAAGTTAATAAAGTTCACATATATTTCTATATCATATGATTATTGAAAAGTTGCTCTTATATTACTTTTTTGTTATTATATACAACTTATTCCACATTATTCATGTCACCAATAGTTGGCAGTAATGATTCTTATACTACTTTAGGATGCATGTAAATTTTTAAAGTTCAAGTTGTGTGAATGTTTTTATAATCTAAGATGTTGATATGAACAAGGCCAAGATAAAGCAACGGGACCTTTACATGTGCCAATTAGACCAATGACTCGAGCTCATGTTATGAGAATTAGCTTTTTTAGTGATATTAATCCATTTATTTTTTCAGCGTCAGATGTGCTTTTGTGTTTGTTTTGAATTGAGCAATACACTTTTTTTTAATAATAATTGATAATGAAGTTATTAATATCTTCATTGATTTTTACAAATAAATAAAGAGAAGTTCAAGTATTTTGATAAGTCAACAACTTCAAAAAAAATCAGTAATTTAACTTGAGTACATGCTAGATTGATTCATACTATGAAAAATCATATCATTTGTTTATATTACAATAAACATTTGAAAGATTGGAGAATCACCAAATTTAAAAAATATTTAGCTGAGATCAAAGACGATATAAAGCCTTATAAACAAATGAGTCCTGATGTGAAATACCATGACTTGCTAAGTCTATATTTGTATGTAGGTTTTAGTTGATGCATGAACAAAGACAAATTTAGGACATTTCAAAACCTACTAAAACAAAGGAACATCAAGCAAATCACAGTAAAGTTATTTCTAGATCTCAATTTAAAGTTACACAGGTGTGATAAATAACATTAAATATCATAAAAGTCTACTTTGCTATAACAATTGTCGTATGATGCTTTTAGGAGCTACATATGGATATAATGTTTTATATCGTTTAAAACATGAAGTCTTGACGCTATGTAATGAAATTCTAATACCATTAATAGTCATTTACTGTATAAAGAATATAACATTTTAGTTATTTATCATTTATTATATAAAGACAATAAGTATTATGTAAATGGATAAGTAAATAACACATAAATTTGAATTATTTCTCAATAAAGATTAAGATCTTTTTAGTACGAAAGAAACGTTGGTTTCCACAATTCTACCAAAATTTAAGTGCATTAAAAATCTCATGAGAAGTCTTTATGCTTTGTCACAAGACCAAAATCAATCCCTCCATTAAGTTTGTCGTTAACGCCAATTGACTTGGCATTTTGAGGATACGTGATACTCTATGTGTACAGCCAAGTCACAATTAAGAATTAGCAAACTATACGACTATTATATGTTAAACAAAATTTTTTTTATTTATCATATTTGCGTATCATTATTTATTGAAACAATTTCTCTACTTATAGAAGGGTAAAGTTACGTACTATCAGATTTTTTTAGATTCCGCGTTGATGCAGAATTCAACTGGGTGTTGGTAACTATGATGACAAATCATTACTTATATCTTAAAATAATAAATCTTTATATTAATTCTTTTTATTAAAATTTTTAAACTTATTAATTTTAGTAATATGTTTATTAGTTCAATGTGACACTAAATTAAGTGTTTTATTAGAATTTTATTATTATGTAATAACAATAATAAATAAATAAATTTTTATTTTTATTTATAATTCATATTTTTGTAAATATTACTAATTAACTTGATTTAATTTACTTTTAATAAATAAATTATTAAATTTCTAAGTATTAATATTGATTTATCATATTTACATATTACAATCTATATCAAAAAATATAAATAAATACGTTATACGTATTATAACTTTATTTTTGTTAATAATAGTAATAATTATTAATGCATTAACCATTTTAAAATGATAATAATTAATTCTTTTATTAATTTTATTATATAATATTATTCGTATAAGATTATTAATATATTATAAAAATCTGTAATTATGTAATAATAATGTTGATTCCATTTATTATTTATACTTTTTATTTTAAATTATTTTATATATTTTTTAAAATATGACTTCATAAATAATATCCAACATTAGCATTAAGTCCAACAAACCAATGAGACAATAAAAATTTCTTAGTACTTGAATTGAATCTAGGAAGCTGATCATATGAGAAAAAATTTTAATCAGCACTATTACTAAGTCATAAATACTTAATCAACAATAGCATTAAGTCTAACAAACTAGTGCATAAGAAAAATTAATCACTGTTAAAATGAGTACATTGGCTAATACGATAAACAATAAATAGGTATTGAATAATAAAAACCATATATAGTCTTTATACTTAAGAATACAAAATATAATGAAATATAAGAAATTGATAATCTTATTTATTAGTATTTGATATACCGTTAATGAGCAGAGATGACATTTGGGCCCAGGCTCGAGCCCAGCTCAAGGTCAATGAGTCAGACCTAAGCTAATCGAGTCTTAGGTCAAGCTCGAGTTACCTAAATCTGATCCCATGGTTCGACAAGTATAAACAAAACAATATCATTTTGCAAAATATCTTTTTTATATTTTTAATTAAAAAAAGTTCAAAGTTTAGCTGAGTCAGGCTCGAACAGCTCGAGTCAGACTGTCTTAAGTTTGGGCTTCAATAACAGACCCACCTCAACCCAACCTATTATCATCTTTAATCCAAAACCTTCCGCACTATATGCTCACATAAGATACCCAATTATTTAAAAGAAGTAAGTTTAATTAAGACACGATTCATTCATGTAAGGAAATAGGTGTAAGACATTTTGGCCTAAAGGGCAATTTTGTCATTGTCTCATAAAGTTGGACTACAATTAATTGCAATTTTGGTTTTTAAACAAATTACCGGTTAAGTTACACCATTTGATCCAAATAAAGATATTAAAGTGACCCAATAAATGATCTAGTTCAAGGGGTCAAAGTTCGAGTGAAAAATGAGTCCCAATTAGTATGGACCGGATCCATATCGGCCTTGTGATGGGAAAGTCTGATATAGAAGCTATATAAAGGTAAGGTCTCCTGTAGTTACTCAAAAGAAGTGGATACTCGAGCATAAGGTTCCTGACCTGTTAAGGAAGCTCGGGATTTGAGGAAACTGTAGAAAGGCCTTGCCCGTGAGTCGGTGAGCACTTTCCACTAAAAGACCCGGGAGATTCGGAGGCGTTTGGAGCTCGGAATCGGCATCGGAATCAGAGATGGAACCGAATCCAGGTATTCCG
>JAOSBL010000008.1:6765209-6782106 GCA_027568915.1 Erythroxylum roraimae
AAAATATTTTTATTAGTATTTATTAATAAATATTATATAAAATATTAAAATAAATTTAAATAAAAATAATTTATTAGCAATAAAAATAAAAATAATTTATTTTTAAGTTTTATTTAATTTATAATTATTATTAAGAATAAAATATTTATTATTATTTTAAATACTTTCAAAAAAAAGGGGGGAAGGATAGGTAAGAAGGAGGGAGGAAAATTTTGAAAATTTTTGAAATTTTTACAAAAAAGTTCCCAATTTTTTAAAATTTTCGATACCGGCCGGTATTTGACCGGTATTTTGAATACCGGCCGGTATTTTTGGCCGGTACCCAAGACGAGATCCGGGTACCGTTTTCCGGCCGGTACGGTACGAATCTCGTATCATTGATTTGACCGGTATTTTAAATACCAACCGGTACTAGCTGGTACTGACGAATTGGCCGGTACCGACCGGTATTTTTCGCTGGTACTGACTATACCCGTACCGGTACCGGTTTCAGGCCGAAACGAAACACACCGGCCGGTACGGTACGAAATTCAAATCATTGGTTGGTAAGCGAGTTGATTTGATAAGTTACTCTGTTACACCTTCATTTGTACGATGGTTCTGTGAAGAGTTTTAGTGACGCTTTCAACAGTTTGCTTGAAGTTTCTTCTTAACTCTTTGATCTAATAATGTTAACAATTATAGATTCACTGTTAGTTATCTATTTTTCCAAGCTATTCACTAGGCTGAAGCACAGGTTAATGATTCAGGCGTACACTTGTGGACCCAGTTTTTCTTAAAGGAGCTCATGCATGGCTCCGATCGAATGCAAAATATTGGGTGGGTCACCGGGGCAAGGGATTTTGCTATATGCAGATAATGATTTCGGCTCTATGCCTACTGTGACTCTGATTAGGAAACTAAGACTCAAACTAGGCCAGTTGCCTTCTTATTAGGCTTTCTTTGATAGGCTATTTTGTGTTGTTGGGCCCCTCCCTAATATCGTGGAAGACTAAGAAGCAGCAAACGGTTTTCCGTTCGTCTGTTAAAACTTAAAGCTAAATATCGGCTCGATGACAAGTACTACCTGTGAGTTGATGTGCGCTCCTTTGGAGTCAACCACAACCAACCCATGCAGCTATTTTGTGACAATAAAGTCGCGCTCTACATTGCTTCCAATCCTATTTTTCATAAACGCACCAATATTTTGTGACAATAAAGTCGCACTTTACATTGCTTCCAATCCTGTTTTTCGTAAACGCACCAAGCACATTGAAGTTAATTGTCACTGTGTTCATGATCATATACAAGCTAGTCATCTTGTCACTCAATATGTTTGCTCTTATATCCAGCTTGCGGACATTCTTAGGAAGGCTCTTGGGAAACATCAGTTTGAATACTTACTTTGTAAGTTAGACATTCACGACCTTCGTGCTTCAACTCGAGGAAGAGTATTAGGCTATGTATGTAATTAGTTGTAATTACTTGGGCTTGATCTATTATATGTACATTGTTAGCTAATTAGTCTTGTATAGCAAGCTACGTTACGTGAGTTTGGCCTTTGTAAATATGCGCATATATTGCTCCTTCTCAAGGGAATACGGTCAGACTTTTCCCCTAAACAATTCTTTACAAAACTTTGTTATTCTTTTTACATACCTTTACGCATTAGTATATTTTCTCCCTTTCATTAAATCGATGGCTTGATGAGCTAGTACGATTATCTTTCTTCTTGTTGTTGTTGGTAGAGAGTGTAAAAATGGTAACTGAGGCTGCAGTTTTGCCTCTCTGTTTTGTTTTCTTGCGAAAGGTCATAGATGCTTTTGACTCTTTTAATTTGTCAAGTTAATAGGTAATTATCCACCTTTTATTCCATAACCCATAAGAAGCAAATGGATATTCAATAATCAATGCCGAATGTTAGTAAAAATCAAAGTACCTAGACATATTCAATTAGATATGGATTCCATTACATTGAATTTCACTAAATGTCAATGTTTATAACAAAATACAGAATAAACCTTTACGTTTCAAAGCGTTCAAATTGAATCTCAATATTATTAAAACATTCAAAACAAACCTTAAGCTGATGAAAAATTGAACAAAATTAAGTCTTTATTAACTAAATGTCACATTAATGTTGACGTAATATTATTTTTTATTTTTAAATAAATAGTAAAATCTATTGTCACATAGTAAGTAGAGTTGACTGTCTAAAATATATAACAATAAGTCCTAATATCACGTGAAATGGCAATCTACTGTTTAAAATGTATAACAATAGACCTCATTGTCATGTGATATAGAAACTCGCTTTCTGATTAATTAATAATAATATCGTGACGGTAAAACATACTTTCTATTAAAAAATATAAAAGTATACCATGTCAATATTGACATAATAGTTAACTGACGAAGAGTTTACTCCGTCAAATCTTTTGTCTATTTAGGATTTGTTCTGAACGTTTTGAAAATGTTAAATTTAGTTTGAACGATTCAAAACATTATAGTTTAAGTTGTATTATATTATATACATTAATGTTCAAAATATACTTTGAACCTACGAGTATTTGAAAATCAAAGTTGCTATAAAACATGTCATTTACGTTGATGTGTACACATGTTATATTTTATTTGGTTACATTTTTGCATAAAATTGTTAGTATTTGGAAAAGGACAACTAAATATAAAGATAATACCTTAAAGTACCTCAATTTATAGTTCTTTTAGTGTTTACTCACTCAACCTGTCCTTATTTTATAATCCAATTTTTAATGCCTTAATTAAACAATATATATTACTAATAATTAACACTAAAAGACAAGAAGGTTAATATCATTCTATGCTTCCTAACTATTTTTTTATGTTGCACAAAATGAAACTCAAATTTCAAATGAAATTTCATAATGATGTTTTGCTTCAGAAAACTGCTTAGAGATTTCTTGTTGAACCAGAGAGTCTATGGGTAAAAGTTCTAACGGCAAAGTATTGTGTTAATGGTGATGTTTTTGACTTTCTTGCTTCGACTGGTACTTCTACTGCCTGGTCGTATTCTTGGAGATGGTTAGTTGGTGCTTTGAAACTTCTTATGGGTGGTTTGGCTAAACGAATTGCCAGTGGCTGCAGTGTTAACTTCTGGACGGACTGTTGGCAAGATAACCTAAATTGGAGTATTTGCGTTCCTCCCTTCCTTCTTATGTTGATATTAATATCTGTGTTAGTGATTTTATTAGGAGCCCAGTTTTGTGGCATTCTAAGATAATTTTTGCGCAACTTCCGATGGAAGTTGTTATCACAATTTTGGGCTATCCTCTTCCCGAAGCCTCTGTTATGCATGATGCATTTGTTGATAATTAATTCAAAATTTTATAATCGTTAAAATTTTTTGAGAATAGGACTTAGATTATCTTTAATTTTATCTTATAAGCTATATTTAGTGGCTGAAAAGTCTATTTTATTTGTTTGTATCTTGTCTATATAAGGTAACCAAGTTTAATAATAGAGTATGGGAGTGTTACGTATTCTTTAATTTTTATCTTATCTCATCTTATTCATCTTCTTTTCTTCAAAATTCCAACATGGTATCAGAGCTTTAGATCCTTGAGAGACCTATGAGTGATTAAGTGAGAAAATAAGAAAGTGAAAAAATAGTGGAGGAAGCCTATCTAGCAAAGATTCCATCGTCGAAGAAGAAAGGAAACATTCTCCAATGTACAAATTGCAAGAAACCGGGTCATGAAGAGGAATATTGTTGACACAAAGGAAAACCTCAATGCTATAACTGCAAAAGATTTGGTTATCTGCAAAAGAATTGCAGATTTAAAAAAGAAGAACATGTAAATTTAATTGAAGTGGTTGAAGAAGAAACCTTTTTTTTTAATTAGTTGAAGGAAGTGCTCAACAATGGAAAGATGATGAGAAGTGCATCATACAGTGAAGAGATATGCTTCACAAATAAGAAACATAAAGAGATGTACTCCAATATCTATAAGTTGATGATAATGTGCGTTAACAAATTTGAAGACGACAGTGAGAAATACACCAAGATGTGTTTGGAGAGATGTGCTTCAATAATTGCAGGTTGATAAGAAGGGCATCAAGGGAATTGGTGAAAAGAGGTGCTTCACATAATATTAAGTGCTCTATCCTTGAAATTTTGAATTAAAAGGGAATGTTGAGAATTAATTCAAAATTTTATAGTTGTTAAAATTCCTTAAGAATAGGTTTTAGATTATCTTAGAATAAGTCTTAGATTATCTTTAATCTTATCTTATAAGCTAGATTTGGTAGCTGAAAAATCTATTTTATTTGTTTGTATTTTGTCAATATATGGCAACCAAGTTTAATAATAAAGTAGGGGAGTGTTACGTATTCTTTAATCTTTATCTTATCCCATCTTATTCATCTTCTTTTTTTCAAAATTCCATCAGCATATATATGGCATTATACTGCTAATGGAAAGTTTACAACTCAAACAGCTTATAGAGCTTTGCTCTTTAATGAGGAGCATACGCCTTTTCAGTGTATGAATTGGCTATGGAAGTTGCTTTTCCCAGCAAGGTGGATCTATTTCTTTTGACTTGCATGGAGAGGTCGTTTGGTTACAAATGCTCTGCGTTTTGCTTGGGGTTTGGCTCATGAGACTAAATGTAGTGTTTGTGGTTCCTGAGGGAAAGATGTGTTACCTACTTTGCGGGATTGTCCAACAGCGAGGAAAGTGTGGGAACAAATTATTTTTCCCACACACGGTGTCACCTTCTTTCTTGGTGATGTCCAAACTTGGCTTAGGAGTATCTTATGCGAAAGACACGGGAGACACGGGAGGTGATTTTGTTGGCAACTGCAGCTTGGAGAATATGGACTAGTCAACAGAACCTCTTAAAAACAGATGTATTTATGAACATGGTTTAATCAATAGAACCTCTTAAAAAGCCAATAACAGTACACATGTTACGCTTGACTAAATATATAAATATTAACAATTTCTCGGAAAATGGAACCAAACCCTTCAACAACTTGAAACTCTGTTATTGCAGACGAAATCCTCTTACCTAGACAGTAACCGACACCACTGCTATGTTGACCAAAAGCTATGCCCCGCCACTCGGTGACTAATGTGATAGAAAAATCAGATTGAGAAAGGAGAATTCTTATTATTTCAACTCATCAAGTTAGAACCTTTTATACAGAAAGTCTGGATAAAGAAAAATGAACGATAATTAACTATGCCTAACTAACTTAACTGATATGACTAACTAACTTAACTACCAACCTATTAATATATAATTCTAACCCCCCCCAAATTGGTGAGTATATATTATGTACACCTAGTTTGTTAAAAGAATCCGTAAAAACAGTCGAGTGCGGTCCTTTAGTAAAGCAATCAGCAAGCTGATTTTTGGAAGAAACCGGAAGCAAAACAAGAACACCGGATTATAGTTTCTCACGAACCAAATGACAGTCAATGTCAATGCGCTTTGTACGTTCGTGAAAAACTGGATTTTGTGCCAAATATACCGCAGACTGGTTGTCACAAAACAATGGTGTTGGAACATTAGGGGACATCTGTAGTTCAACGAGGAGATAATGTAGCCATTGTACTTCACAAGTTGTGGTTGCCAGCGCTCGGTATTCGGCCTCAAAAGAACTACGGCTGACAATGTTCTGTTTCTTGGTTTTCCAAGAAATTAAGGAAGAACCAAGAAACACACAATAACCTATAATAGACCGTCGAGTATCTGGGCAAGTTTTCCAATCCGAATATGAGAAAGCTTTGAGCTGGACTTCACTATCAGAAGAGAAGAAGAGACCTTGTCCAATAGTACCTTTTAAATATCACAGCACTCGGTGAGCAGTAGCTAAGTGATCCAGTGTAGGAGAGTCAAGAAATTGCGCTAATTGTTGGATAACAAATGTGATATCGGGTCTGGTCGTAGTCAAATACTGAAGTTTGCCAATCAATGTTCCATACTATGTAACATCATCCAATTTGACACCTCCATCCTTGGAAAGCTTCGTTTCTGGTAAGATGGGCGTGGAGACTGGCTTGGATTCTAGAAACTATGTAGCTTGAAGTAAGTCTAAAGTGTACTTCTTTCGATAAATATTGATTCCGCGCTTTGTTCTTGCCACTTCTAATCCAAGGAAAAACTTGAGTTCACCGAGATCTTTTATGGTGAATGTATCATGAAGGTGTTGTTTGATGTTGATAATTGAGTCCATGTTATCACCAGACACAATGACATCGTCCACATAGACCAAGAGTGCTATGAAACCATCATTGCCAGTTTTGAGAAACAACGTCTGATCCGATGTAACTTGTGTGAAACCATACTGAAGTAATGCGGAAGTCAATTTTGCATTCCATTGCCGACTAGCTTGACGTAAGCCATAAAGAGATTTAACCAACCTGCAGACTTTGTTTCCATTACCGTCATAGCCCTTAGGAGGCGTCATATATAATTTTTCATCAAGGTCACCATGAAGAAAAGTGTTATTGATGTCGAGTTGATGTAAATGCCAACCTTTGATTGCTGCTAACGCAAGGAGAAGTCAAATTGATGCCATTTTGGCCACCAGACTGAAAGTGTCCAAAAAATCAACGCTTTCTTGTTGGGTATAACCCTTAGCAACTAGCCGAGCCTTATACCGTTCTATTGAGCCATCTGCCTTTCTCTTAATTTTGAAGACCCATTTACAACCAATTGCTTTCTTACCTTTTAGCAAATCAATGAGCTCCCAGGTATGATTCTGTTGGAGAGCCTTTATCTTGGCCTACATGGCATTTCTCCAACATCCATGCGTAACTGCTTGTTCATAAGTATGGGGCTCACGATCTTGATCCACTGCAGCTGCAAATGTATAATGCTTAGGGGTGAGTTTAGAATAAGAAAAGACATGAGAAAGGTGATGAGGACTTGTTCGTTGCGTAGCCATGCATTTGTAGTCAGTTAGGTACTGTGGCATGGACTTTGGTCTGGTGCTTCGATGCAAGGGTTGAGTCGGAAGTTGTTGAAGAGGAGCTGGATCATGCATCTGATGCTCAGGTGGAACAGGTGAGGGAATAACATCAGGTGTGAATGAAATAGAATCAGAGGAGGGGACATCTGTTACTGCTAAAGCTGAAATATCTGGAACATGGTGAATGCTATCATATAATGGCTGAACTGAGGAAGAAGGTAAAATTAATTGATCAGTGCATGGCCTAGTAGAAACCTTCATATCAGATGTTAGTGTGGAAAAAGGGAAAATATCTTTATAAAAGGAAACATCACAAGAAATAAAGACCTTGTGAGCTTTAAGATCAAAAAGTTTAAAACCTTTAATGCCTGGAGAAAAACCAAGGAAGACAGATTTGATACTTCAAGAATCAAATTTGTTTTTAATGTTAGAATGATTTGAAGCAAAACCAAGAAAGCCAAAAACATGTAAATAAGTGAAACTTGGTGGTTTAGAGGTGATATATTGTGAAGATCAGAGGTTGCTATTATGTTTATTAAATAAACAACATGTAAGACACATTCTCCCCAGAAATGAATAGGTAATGTTGCTTGAAAACGTAAAGCTCTTGCTACAGTCAAAATGTGATGATGTTTTCTCTCAACAATACTATTTTGTTGAGGAGTGATGATGCAAGAAGTCTGATGAATGATGCCTTTAGAGTCATAGAAAGTCGAAACATTAAATTCTTGCCCATTATCACTTCGGATACACTTAACAGTTTTATGAAATTGAGTGGAAACATAAGAAATGAAATTTTGCATGATTGTTCTTGCTTCAGACTTATGTTACATTAAGAAAATCCAAGTAAATCCACTAAAATCATCTACAATAGTAAGAAAAAATTTGTCCTTTAAAAGTTGGAGCATAGTTATCACCCCAAATGTCTATATGAATCAGATCAAAAGCAGTAGTACTAACAGAAGTACTGATAGGAAATGGCAAACGTTTTTGTCTTGACATATGACAGATATCACAAGGGGCGACATTAGAAACAGAGGGAACAATCAACTTTAATCGAGTAAAAGAGGAATGTCCTAATCTGGTATGCCATAATAAGGAAGTTTCGTTATTACAAAGAACAGTATTAGCAACTACAACGTTGGAAGCAGATAAAGCATCACTTGAAATCAGCTTGTATAAGCCATGAGAATGCTTAGCAACCCCAATCATCTTCCATGGCTGAATATTCTGAATTATACAATGAGAAGAGGAAACAATTATGCAATAAGAGAGGTCACGAGTTAATTTACTAACAAATAAAAGATTGAAATTGAAATCAGGTACGCATAAAACATTGAAAAGTTTCAGAGAATTGTTCAAATGAACAGTGCCAACATGAGTGACCCGAACCCTGCGCTTGTTAGGAAGGGTGACATAAACATTGTGAACTAGTTTATAAGAGTGAAAAGAAGCTAAAGAACATGCTATATGATTTGTAGCACCTGTATCAACAATCCATTCATGACAATGAGAATTATTAATAGTAGAAATATTCAAAGAAATATGAGAAACATTCCCATCGGATGAAGAAAGCAAACCTGAAGTGGACGTTGTCTATATAGAACTCGGCAAAGCCACTGAATTTATATGATGAGAGGTGGAGGAAAGACCTTGGAGCAGCTGTAATATTTGATCATACTGATCCTTGGTGAACTGAAAATTAGAGACTCGATCTTCTGTATGAAAATTAGAGACTCGATCCTCTGTATTGTCAGAAAAGTGAGAATCTGCAGATTGATTAGATGGACCATCAGTGTCAACGGCATTAGCATAGACTCGATTAGAAGGTTTCTTGGAAGTCTTCATAGTTGTAGGATATCCATGCTTCTTATAGCATCGGTCAATAGTATGACCTTCCATTCCACAATGAATGCAAATCAATGGTGTGGAACTATTAAAAAAATTTCTTGGTGCAAAAGCAGTAGCACCTTTAACAGATAAAATACTTACATCAGAAGCTAAAGGTCGTTCTTATTGAATGACCAAGGAGAATGCCTTATTCAAAGAAGGCAAAGGGTCCATTAATAAGATTTGTGATTTCACAGTAGAATAATTTTCATTCAGCCCTTTAATGAAAACCATTACTTGGTCATTTTCATGAAAATCCCTAATGTTCCGAGAAAGACCACATGAACACCGAGGGTTACAAGAACAAGATGGAAGAGGTCTCAAGATTTGTAACTCATCCCACAAGATTTTTAGTTTAGTAAAATATTCATGCACAGAGAGTACTCCTTGTTGACAAGTATAAATTTCAAGCTGAAGATCTCATATACTAAAAGAGTTGCTTTGAGCAAAACCTTGCTTTGAGATCATTCCAGATCTCATAGGCAGAATCTAACCATATGATGGACTGTGCGATGGAGGGGGAAACAGAATGAATGAGCCATGAAATTACTAGATTGTTGCATCTCTCCCAGGGTATAAATAAAGGAACGGAACGAAGAGGATGTAGAATAGATCCATCGACAAAGCTCAATTTATTCTTGGATAATAACGACATTTTCATAGCCCTCTGCCACCGATGATAATTCAGGCCGGTGAGAACTGAAGACACAAGAACCAGAGTGGGACTTTCATTCACATGGAGATAATAAGGACTAGAGGGATTATCTTCTGGTTTTGACATTAAACCAAAAGTATGAGTATTAGCTATCCAGGCATTACGATTAGCCATCACAGCAAAGTTCAAAGAACTCAAGAAGTAAAGAAAGTAATGACAGTAAAGAAACGATAACGTTTCTGCAAAGACAAAACAAGAAACAACTGGAAAATTTTAGAAAGTTTCCAGAAAATTTTAAAAAGAAACGATAACGTTTCTGCAAAGAAAATTGCTCTAATACCATGATAGAAAAATCAGATTGAGAAAGGAGAATTTTTATTATTTCAACTCATCGAGTTAGAAGTATTTATACAGAAAGTCTGGATAAAGAAAAATGAACGATAACTAACTATGCCCAACTAACTTAACTAATATGACTAACTAACTTAATTACCAACCTATCAATATATAATTCTAACATAGTGTCTGACCAACTATTTAATAAGAACTGCTTCAAAGCAACCAGATAAAAATGCTATAGTGGAGAATGAATGTACTGAGACACGGAAATCTGTGCTCAGGTTCTCTTATTATATAGAGCAGAGTGCAGTAAAATAGTACAGAAGAATCATAACAGAAACTTTACACGTCTGATACAGAGAAAGAGAGGAGGGAATATTTGTACATGATAAGGAATATTTTTCCTGTTATGTTCTAACATTCCCCCTTAAACGAGAGGGTATAATGAACAACCCGAGTTTTTTCCTTAAAAAAAGAAACTGAGATTGAGCCAAGGCTTTGGTTAAAGAATCAGCTACTTGATGAGAGGAAGGAACGTATCTGACATCAATGAAACCAGACGATATTAAATCTTGGATAAAATGAACATCAATTTCTATATGTTTATTGCGAGCATGTTGAACTGGATTGGCAGCTAGTGCTCCTGCACCCAAATTATCACACCACATTATAGAGGGTCATCGGAGAAAAAGACCAAGCTCAGATAACAGTGAACTTAACCATTTAACCTCAACAGCGCCATCAGCCAATGCTCTGTATTCGGATTCTGTACTGGACCGGGAGACTACTCGTTGCTTTTGTGAAGACCACGATATTAATGTACCTCCAAGATACACACATAATCCTGCCATTGATTTTCGATCATCTATATTTGTAGCCTAGTCTGCATCTGTGTAAGCCATCATTTGAAGTGAAGAGAATGGCTTTAGATGAAGTCCATATCTATAGGTGCCTTTGAGGTAACGTAAAATACGTTTAACAGCTTGAAAATGGATGGTTATTGGCTGAGACAAAAATTGGCTGAGTTTATTCACAAAAAATGCAATATCTGGACGAGTAGTTGTTAAGTATTGAAGAGAACCTATAGCTTGACGATACACAGTAAGGTTTGACATAGGTTCTCCATCAGTTAACGAGAACTGTTGACCAGTGACCATTGGAGTAGGCACATATGCACAATCCAGCATGTTAAATTTCTTTAACAGGTCAAGGATATACTTTCCTTGATTCACATACATACCTGAGCTATCTCTGTAAATTTCAAGTCCAAGGAAATAATATAAAGATCCTAAATCCTTGAAAGAGAATAGTGCATTCAGTCTCTATACAAAAGATTTTACGTATGTATAATTATTCCCAGTTATCAGAATATCGTCAGCGTAAATCAATACAAACACAGTGAGGTTACCCGTTTGAAGCAGGAACAAAGAGATATCGCTCTTGGCATTTTTAAAACCCATTGTAGTAAGGTGAGACGTAGGCTATCAAACTAGGCTCAAGGTGCCTGCTTTAAACCATAAATAGCTTTAACTAACTTACATACATGGTTAGGTCGTTGCTGATCAACGAAGCCCTCGGGTTGTCGCATATAAACATCTTCTTGAAGAAAGCCATTTAAAAATGTGTTATTCACGTCAAGCTGTCGTATTTCCCACTGAAAGATAACAACCATTGCCAGCACAACACGGATGGTGGTTGGTTTGATTACCGGACTAAATGTTTCACCATTGTCAATCCCGGCAGCCTGTTGAAAACCCTTGGCGACCAAACGAGCTTTGTGTTTCAGAATGGATCCATCAGCTTTAAACTTAGTTTTGAACACCCATTTACAATCAATTAGTTGCTGTGTATCATTGTATGGAACCAAAATCCATGTTCTGTTCCGTTGTAAGGCATTGAATTCATCCACCATTGCCTGCCGCCAGTGAGAAGATGCAAGTGCATCTTGGGTAGAAATTGGTTCAGCCATTCGTGACAAAGAAACTGGGTCTTCTGAATAAAGAAGTCCAGGGAAGGGATATTTAGGCTTGAAAATACCATCCTTGGCCCTTGTTGTCATTGGATGTTGATTGAGTTAGTATGATGGAGGTACTTGAGTTTCTTAAGAGGATATAGCATCAGGTCTGGTTGTTGAGGAAACATCTGTGGAATTAATGATAGCTGAAATGTCCCGAGGCTGAGAGTTATTCCCAGGTGAATTATGAGCAGGTGAGGTGCCAAAAGCAGTCACTTCTTGTCTTTAAGATAAGGTAGAGGATACAGACAAGTTTGAAGTGTGAATCATAAGTGGCATTCCACCATCTGTTTCAGACATTTTAATTTGATGATTCAAAAAACTTGTGGTAAAGGGAAACAGAGAAGGATCAAATTCAACATGTCTTGATATAAAATTTTTTCCAGAAGCACTCAAGTATTTATGGCCTTTCTGTTGAGATGCAAACCCAAGGTATACACATTTTTTACTATGAAATTGAAACTTGTGATTGTTGTATGGTTTTAAACACGGGTAGCAAGCATATCCAAATGGCTATATAATCTTGTAATCTGGTTTTGTTTTAAATAATCTGAACAGTGGTGATGCACCTTCCAAAACCGAAGTGGGAAGTCTATTGATCAGAAAAACAGTAGCTTGAAAGGCATCAACCCAGTAAACCAGTGGCATTCTTGCTTGCGCCAACAAGGTCAAGCCTGTTTCTACTATATGTCTGTGTTTTCTCTCTGCTCGTCCATTTTGAGAGGAAGTATACAGACAGGTGAATCTAAGGTTAATTCCCGCAGCTTGTGCAATAGGTATAAAAGGTTTATATTCTGAACCATTATCACACTGGATAGCTTTAATACGTGTATTGAAATGATTTTCAATTAAGGCTCGGAAGTGATTAAAGGCACTAACTATCTCACCTTTATGTTTTAATGGATAAAACCAAGTATATTGACTGAAATCATCCAGGAAATGAATGTAATACCGATGACCACTTGAAGATTGAATAGGAGAGGGTCCCCATAAATCAGTATGGATCAGTTCCAAAGGTGCAGAAGCATGTGAAGTAGGGTTAGAAAAAGGTAATTGTTTTGATTTTCCAAATTGACAAGCCTCGCATACATACTTTTCATGGACTGGGAAATTCACATTGCAGTTTTTCATAATTTGTTTCAAAACTCTATGACTTGGATGTCCTAGCTTGTGATGCCATCTGATAAAGTCATCCTCTGTGTCGGTGAACTGTGCAACATGAATTTGAGGCTAAAACTTAATCTTACTGTTCATGGGATACATTCCTTGCTTGGGTGTCCCTTGCATCAGTAGTCGTCCCGTTACCTTGTCCTTCACAGTGCAACCGATATTAGTAAACTGAACATCGACACAGTTATCTTCAACAAGTTTGTTTACACTCATAAGGTTTTTAGTAGCAGTATGAACAAATAACACATCCTTAAGAAGAAGTTTAGAATGGGAACGAGGACAAGAAACAGAAACAGACCCTATGCCCATGATACAATTCTTTTCTCCAGTAGCTGTAAGAAGATGAGACTTACCCACTGGAATAACATGTTCAAGTTGTTCAGAATGAGGAGTCACATGATAGTTGGCTCCACTATCTATGTACCAAGTAGGATCTGATACTGAGTAGGGAGACGCATATAGAGCTTGTGGAGAATATCGTTCAAAAGTATGACCATATCCAGACGGTGGTTGAAAAGAACGATCATACCTGTGATAACAATTTGCTACTACATGACCTAGATGCTGGCAAAGATGGTAGAATGGATGACTACCATTTCTATTACCCCAGCGGCGACCACAGTAGCGACCACCACGCAGACCACGAGAACTGCACCAGCCACCACGTCCAGATCCTGAGTCAAAGGAGCGACGTTCAGCATCAGGTCGGGCATCTGCATGTTGAGCAATATGAACAGTAGGTTGAATAGTCAGTGATGAAAACTGATTGAATTGCTCCAGACGACTTTAAAACGCCAGTAAGGAGGCTTGAGCTTCAACCCAAGTGAGATTAAGTTGATCCACTAATTTCACAATGATTGCATTGTATTCTGTATCAAGTCCATTCAAGGTGTGAAGGATAAGATCTTCGATGTTCACAGGTGCACGGACAATAGCAAGTTGATCTGCAACGTTCTTCATTTTAGTAAGATATTCTTCCATTTTCATAACGTTTTTACGAGTTTGATGAAGCTCCGTCTTATAAACCATTATTCGAGCTTTAGTTGAAGCACATGAAAGTGCATGTGCTCCACTCCACAGTTCCTAAGTTGTCCGACAATGGAGGAGCTGAGCACCAATGTCTTGAGTCATAGTATTTCGCAACCATCCCACAAGCAGACGATCAATGGAGTACCAATCCTCAAGGTCGAGATTCACTTTGGTCCCTACACCATCAGGGATGAGATGAGGTGGACACGAGTTGTGCCATCAATATGGGATTCTAATTTGTTGCCTTCAATCAGAGGTAATACCACAGATTCCCAAACTAAATAGTTACTACGATCCAGCTTAATCGTAGTGGTTTGGCTAGAGGAGCTAAAGAGAGTGTAGGTTTTTGGGGTTGAGGAACAGGACCCCGCAGAGTCAGAAGTTGCAGGTGAAACCGACATGTTGAAGAAGATTATCTGATACCAAGTTAAAAATGCTATAGTGGAGAATGAATATACTGAGACACGTAAATCTGTGCTCACGTTCTCTTATTATATAGAGCAGAAAGCAGTACAATAGTACAGAAGAATCATAACAGAAACTATACACGTCTATACAGAGAGAGAGAGAGAGAGAGGAGGGAATATTTGTACATAATAAGGAATATTTTTCTGTTATGTTCTACACAACCTCATGTAGGGGGAAAGGCATCAGTTGACTGCAGGATGCCACTTTTTGATGTCCTTGTATGAACCCTCTTGCAGGTTTTAACTGTAATGGGAAAATACAAGAATCATCCTTGGACATTGTTCTTTTACTTTAAAGAAATTCCAGAAGCCGAATGATAAAGTGTGGGAACTCTTAAAGCGAGAGCTAGGAAATGAGATGTACATCTTTTTTGGTGGGATTGTTCGAACCCCATTGAACACTTTGAGAGACGTATACAACACTGGAATGCAACTGTAGGATAGAGTTTCCTGCCAAGAACACAACATATTCTTTTACGCACGTAAGCAAGCATTGGCAACAATAGCGATCGAACAGCTCTGGCATTCTCAGAATGATTATATATTCAATAATTTACCGTAAAACAGGAAAAAAAAGGCTACTTTGAAGCAAGAGCAAGAGTCTTGAATAATTGTAGATAAATCTCCACAGAGTGCTGCGACGATTCCAGTTGCTCTGCAGTTATGAAACCATTTTGGAGTAAATAAGAAGAATCTGAGCAAGGAAATCAATAAATTTGTCTGAAGAAGAAAATCATTCACACACCCGATGATGACATAGGGACGAGGAATTAATACTGTCTACGCACCAACGAATCTCAAAAAGATGATACAATCAATCAGTTTCAGCCTCAGCCTCCTCCGTAAACCCTCTGTGCAACTCGCTCAGCTATCTCTATCTTCCCATGAATACGACAAGCCCCTAACAAAGCTTTCCACAATGCCTCATCTGTCTCTTCTTCTATCTTCAATGCCATCTCTTCTGCCTCCTCTACCTTCCCCGCCCTCCCCAACATATCCACCATACATGTATAATGCTCCAACCTGGGTCTTACTCCAAACCTCCTCTCCATCATCTCGAAATATTTTATTCCTTTCTCCACCATCCCTCCATGACTACACGCGCTCAAAACTGCGGTTAAACACACTGCGTCCGCCTTCACTCCCTCTCCTACCATCCTTTCAAACAATATCAACACCTCAGAAGCCTTACCATGCATCCCATACCCTGTCATTATCGCGGACCAAGAAACCTCATTTCTCATAGGCATTACATCGAACACTTTCCTCGCTACACAAAAATCCCCGCACCTTGCATACATGGTAACCAATGCATTCGAATTTGCTAAATCTGAAACCAATCCATTTACCAATAAGAACCCATGGACTTGTCTTCCAAGCCTTAACGCTGATAGCCCAGCACAAGACTTCAGTACGCTAGGCAAAGTGCGGCGATCAGTGGGCTTTCGGGCATCAAGCATACGGCGAAAGAAGGCGAGAGAATCGGAGAAAAGTTTAAGGGAAGCGTAGGCTCTGATGAGGGTATTGAAAAGGAAAGTGGGCTTCCGATTTGTGAAGGAAAACAGAAGAGTTGCTTGGTGCATTTGGGCGCATGAGGCATAAGCGGAGACGAGTTTTGAGCGAATGAAGTCGTAGTAGTGAATGCCATTGGAAATAACCTGGGCGTGCACCTGAATGAGAGTAATTAGGTTCTTGTTGGAAGCGCAATCTTCAAGGAGACGGGCGTAGATGGGTATGATGGCGATCTTTGTCGGTCGCATTTGGTGTTTGTTCTTCGCACTGAGAACTCGCAAGAATGAAAGAAGTTAGTGAGCAATGCTACGTGTTTAGACCTTATCATCGCAATAACTTTACTATAATTTACTATTTTGTTGTTTCTTCTGTACATTATAATGTTATCGCATCTTCGATCTATTTTATTTTAGTTATATGACATGAATCCGTAGATAAGCTCAAGATTCCTAAACAATGGGAATCTCTTAAAAATTTCTCAAAATTTGTTGAAATATAACTGAAAATTTGTCCTATATAGAAATAATATTTTGCATTGAGCATACATATAGTTACCTTTCCTATCACCAATTAATTTTAGGATAGAATTTCATTTAAGCTTGCATGTGCTCAGTTTATTTGAGCTCAATCTTACAAAATTTAACATATTTGTACGTGCTCAGTTTATTTGGACTCAATCTTACATGATATCATAGCAAGTTGCTCTTGGATCAATCGTCACAACCACGACACAATAAATTATGTCACGTGTTGGGCCTTAAATTAGCCCACATGTGAGAAAGGGTGTGTTGAAATATAAGTACAATAAAACCTCGATAAATGAATATTCGATAAATTAATAATCTCGATTAAATAATAATTTTCTTCGGTCCCGACTTGGGC
>JAOSBL010000008.1:6794481-6806410 GCA_027568915.1 Erythroxylum roraimae
AATAATAATAAGGATATTTTGGTCTTTTGTTAGTTATTCCTTTATTATTCCAAGTTTATATTTTCAAACCAAACATTGAAATAAAAATTCGTTATCTATTCTATTCCTTGAACCAAACAAAGTAATACCTATTCTATTCTATTCTTCATATTTTCTATTCCTAAGAATAACTATTCTATTCCTTATCTATTCCATTCCTTGAACCAAACAGGCCGTAAGAGAAAAGAGAGAGGCATGTGATGAAGGTGGAAATGATGAAGTTGATTAGGGAAAGAAATCATCAAAATCAACAAAAACGGATAGGGTTTTTATCGATTTAAGAAGTGGAAGAGAAATAAATCGAAAGATGAAACACCTTTAATGACATCACCGAGGAGATAAAGCTGATAATAGGTGGACAACCAAGAATAACAATGATGAGGGGACAATGCGGAGAACCCACATAAAATTTGGGGTTTATTAGGGTTTTATTGATTAAAATTATGTTAATTGAAGTTAAGTTGGATTATTTCCGATGTTTTAAAAACTAAACTCGGTATCAAACTAGTTAAAGAAAAAGTTTAAGATTTAAATGTTCAATCGGTATTAAACTACTTGATATATAATAAATAAAAAATAAAAATTATAAGAATAAGTAAAAATATAGTATAAAATAAAATACTTTATTGAAATAAAATACGTTAATAATGTCTATCAATATATAATCAACTAATAATAAATCTAATAATTTAAACTAAGATTGAATCTAACATAAAGTTTAAAATAATAATAAAAATAAAATTTGTACTATTTTTATATTATTATTTGTTTAAAGAATCATAAAAGTTGAAGCAAACTTAAAGAAAGTTAACTCTAACTTCTTTTTTAACGTCCTTTAAGCATAATGTTTTATAGTTTAAATATTTATTTTAACATATTCTCAAATTATATTAAGCAAAATTACTTATATATAATAATTAATAATTCAATTTATTAAATAAATTGATGATAAAAATAATAATTAAAATTTTTTTAGTTAAAGTATAAAGAGATAAATAAATAATCTAAATTTTGACAAAAATATTTTATTAGTGAGATTAAACAAATTTAGTATTTTTGAATGATAAAAATAATAATTCATTTTTTACAATAATAATTTAAAACAAAGTTTTTAATTAAAATATAAGATAAACAAAGTATGTAAATGTTGAAAAATATAATTTATTAGTTAGATTGTGTGAGAGACTAGAAAAGATAAAAAAACAATAAATTCATTAAAAAGTAAAAAATATATATAAAGACTTTTAAGGCTAATAAAAAATCAAAAAAAGAAGTATATCTCTTTTGGGAAAGAGAAAACTTGTAAATTGCCTAATTAATATATGAACAGTTCTCGAGAAAAATCAATAAATAATATTTATTTTCACTTTTTTTGTTATTCATTTTTTCATAATTTTGGTTGGTCACTCTTCAAGAAAGCAACTGATTTTTTGCATGAAAATTGACTAATTTTTTCTCTAATCGATTATAAATATAAATTGGATCGATAATCAGGTTGATTTAGATTTACTTTAATCGAATTGACCTGTTCGGTTAAGTTTTTAAATCAATGATCATTTCTATTAAACTAGTATTATTAATTTTGATTAGGTTTTATTATATATAATCATAATTCAGTATAATTAATTTAAATTTAATTAAAATGTGTAGTTCCAGAGCACATGTATGTCACATGACATAGCAAGACCAATTTAACTAATACATTCTTATCATATTAATACTAACGTATATGTAAGAAGACATAGTAGGACCAATTTAACTAATAAATTCGTATCTTTTTTTTTTTGAACGGAGAAACTCGTAGTTGTTATTCCTTAGATGCATACTGAGTAAATTTTCGAATTGACTCAATAGTCTGCAAATCACACTAATCGGGTACTTCACACTAGGCAAGTCCTGTACAACAGGCTCGTTTAAGATAACATAAATAAAGAAATTCGAACACAAGACTTTTTAGCCTCATGTCTCCACTCTACTAACGTAACAAATTATAGAAGAAGACATAATTTCGTCAATCTTTCTATCTATTTGATTTCTTTCATAATTTATGAAAATAAAAAATAGTTTTTGTTTTATATTTTTTATAATCTAATTTATCATTAATTGAAAATATAATATTTTAATCATTTATTATTAATAACTATTACGAATTATGACTGATTAAATTTAATAATTTTATTTATTTTACCTATATCATTAATTTAAAATTTATTTTTAAAAATAAGATACAAATGTGTAATTATTTAGTGAATACATTTTAAATTTAATATATTTTAAAAATAAATAAATTTCAAAGTTACAAAATAATTATTTATAAAAATATTTAATTCTAAACAATAAAATTACTTTTAATAATTAAAAATACTGAAATTAAATATTATTTTTTACAAAATTTTTATTCATTTAATTATTCATTTTCATAAAATATAATAATTTTATTAATACTTATTAATATGTATAAGAAATCGAAATAAAACTATTTGCTTAAATAATTTCTAAATTTAAATTTATTTAATATTATAAATAGAAGTATAAATTTATTAAATTTTACAATTAAATATATTTTATTTTTATTTAAAAATGACAGAAATTTAAATAAAAATTAAAACTAAATTTAGACAATTATTGCTCGACATAGAAATTACATTTACGAGGGCGGGATACCAAATGGGGGTGGGGCCACTTGGAAGCGCCGTTTCTCCAGATACGTGTGTCGTTTTAGCATAAATGCCACGTTCGTTTGTTAGCAAAGTCCAGATAAATAATGCAAAAGCGGCGTAAGGAAGGTTAGAGCAAGTAGCTGGCCCGCAAAAGCTTGAGATTACCCGAATAATCCCTATATAATAAGAACTTACTTTGAAATAAAACTGATAAGAACTTTCATGATTAAGATCAACGAGGAATTTAACCAAACGCCACATACTTTTGAAAAAGAATATCTTGACAGACATTTTACTGAGATTTTTGTGAGGTGATCTCTTAAAGTATCAAAATAAATTATTTGGATATATGAACATATCAATTTAGTTGACCTGATTAATTCTCAGAAATCTTTTTACTAGTTAGGGGTAAGATTACGTATTACAAGACCTTGTAAGATTCTACTTTTTAAAGAAATTTTTACTGAGTGTTATTATTGAGGATAGAATGATGGCATTACGTAATAGTCTAAATCTATATTATTATTAATATATAATTTTCTATATAGTATAAAATAAATCTGAAATATAAAGATAACTATATAGGAATATATAAAATTATAAAATATGATTGTCTTAAATAACTAAGATTGTTGTATTTTAGCTAAAAAAATATCTTGAAATGGTGTGGAATGAGGATACTATGGTTTACCATTGATCCCTTAATTTAGTAGTACATGAAATATGAAATTCCTTAGTGTTACAATCAATGTGTAATATAGTTTTTTAAAAGTTCTGTTTCTATTACATAATTTAATTTGATCATGCATCTGTAGTTTGAAAAGCCAACGTAATCATACTATTCAAACCATGAGCTAAAGCATTCTACACATGCCAATTCCAAGTTTCATTGCAATCATCGTTGTTTTGTACCTTATTAATCTTAATTACAATTCTTGTTGGTTTGTGAAGGAGTTAATTTCAAAGCCCATCGTTGGTCTTTTCACGGATTAGCTAATTCGTTGGTTATGTCAAAAACTTTTTCTTTCACGTCCTTCCCCAAGTTTATAAGTAGAGACGGATCTAAAAATTATTTTAAATGGGGGCAAAATATTTAAAGTACTCTTATATTACTAAAAAAGATATAAATATTTGTATATTTGATAAACAAAAAATTACATTATTATCTTGAGCTTCTTATATATAATATATTATAATCGTTCCCTACGAATCCTCATATTTTGATATCGCTGTAAAATTTTTTTCATTGGCAATACTATTGAAGATATCTTTCTCAATATATGTGATAAAACAGTCATTTATTCAAAAATCTCCCGTTCGATTGCGCAAGCAATTTTTAACTATCTTCATTACCACTTCACACCAGACCAAATACATTTGTATGTGTTTTTTCCATTTATCAATACGAGAACTTCTACTATTTTTCAATTTAATTCATAAAGGCATCTAGGGTATTTCTTTTATCCCTATTATCACTAATGCCGTGTATTATCCCTATTATCATTTTTACGACTTTATATACTACGATTTTTCGTCTACAATGAGAAATCTTATCTTGCGTCTTTACTAAAAGTCTAAAAGAATGTAAAAATTAAAACTTTACCAACTCTATTACCATTTACAACTTACAAGAACCTATCTCTAAATTATACGTACTACATATTCTTCCAAAAAAAAGAAGTGAGAATTTACCTATCAGCAGTAGAACGGGATGGCTTGTGGATGAATCATTTCCACAATTGCGTTCAATATAGATTATTGTTTTTCGTTTTGGGTGTACTAGTCCTTGTGGAGTTAGGAGAAGCAAAAGCCAAAAAGCCAAAAAGTAGTGTGATGAAGAAGCTAAAAGAGTAGAAAATCTGAATAAAAAAAGTCAATTAACCATATAGTTTTTATCTCTCTATTTGTGGGTTTTTATTTAAAAAAGTCATGGGTTCAAATAATAGTAATCTTAATAAAAATAGATGGGCTCAAATTTTATTTTTTATTTGATATTTTAATATATCTATATTTTTTTGTCACCAATTATATTAATGGGGAAATTTTTTTTATTTTTTTTATAAAATTTAAAATAATAATTTTAAATTAAAATTTTTTAGATGTCACTTGCCCACTGTGTCTCCGTCCTTGTTTGTAAGATTGAAATATTTAATTAATAATAAAAAATAAAAGGAAAAAACCAAAGGCCTAGTGTTGTCGGCACATTCGAAACCTTCAATGCCCAGCACCAGCGCAAATACATACAGAGCATTTATATTTACATGAATAAACTCCAACGGAATTGGTCGAGTAGTTAAACCGAATTAACTTCTAATATTAAGTTTATTGGTTTGATAAAAGAGCCGTCTTAGAGAAAGAGGACCTAGTCAGGTATTATTTTGATTACAACTAATAACCATAATCACTAGTTCGTTAAGAAAATAAAAAGGCCCTTCTAATCATACCCATTTTGCATTATTGAAAATGTTCATTTGAGTCCGGTGAAGCCGAGTAAGGCATTGGCTGTATAGTGTGGTAATTTGGACCTATGAGGATGAGGAGTAGAAAGAGAAAACTGGTTTTGACTTTAATAATATTTCTCCAGCGGATCTTTGTGATTACTGCTTGAGCTTGATAGTAAAGTTTAGAGAGGAATGGAGTCTCGAATGGATCATTACGAGCTCATGGAGCAGATTGGCCGAGGAGCTTTTGGCGGCCATTCTTGTCCACCACAAGGCTGAGAAGAAGAAGTATGTATCTCAATAACACATTCTTGTTCTCAACTTTTGTTGTGTAATCTTTGAACGGTGTTGGTTCTGATTGCGTTTTGTTAGATACGTGTTAAAGAAGATCCGCCTCGCCAGGCAAACGGAGCGTTGCCGGAGATCTGCGCATCAAGAAGTAGCTCTTACATTTTCATTTATATCAAGTAGTTCTCTCTTGAATATGCCTTTTATTTTTACAAGTATATAGATTAAATGTTTGTGGATTTATGTAATGTAGATGGCTCTAATTGCGCGAATTCAACGCCCTTACATCGTTGAATTCAAAGAAGCTTGGGTTGAGAAAGTACGCATACGATTCCATCTAGGACTTAGCTTTAATTATTTACTGAATATAATTGGTTTGTGCTCTGGAGACTGGAATAGAGTTAGCCTTTTTTCTTATCCGTATATTTTACTTTCAATTTTCTTTCTAGGGTTGCTACGTTTGCATTGTCACTGGGTACTGTGAAGGTGGGGACATGTGAGTTTCCTGACAATATTATACTTCAGTTTATTGTTGTGTTAGCTCCGCCGAAAAAGATGCTTACGTCTTTTTCTTTGACCTTTTGTTGACAGGGCTGAATTGATGAAAAAATCAAATGGTGTCCATTTTCCTGAGGCGGTAAGTCTCAGTCATCTCCTGCTTTTGGTTTTTCAAATTTCGTTTTTCATATTGGAGGTAATTTTTGGGCTTTGAGTTGGAAGTAGCTAATGTTGTTCTGTATGTAACTTGTTCAGAAACTTTGCAAATGGTTCGCTCAACTACTGTTGGCAGTTGAATATCTGCATTCCAATTTTGTTCTGCACCGTGATTTAAAGGTGTGGAGACGAGTATCTAGATACATTGGATCTTGTTGTTTTCCGATTTTGAACATTTAATGAACTGACTGTATTAAGCATTGTTTTACAGTGTTCAAATATCTTTCTTACCAAAGATCAGGATGTTCGACTTGGTAGGTTATTCTTGTGTCTACAGTTTTACTGATCATTAGCTTATATTCTTATCCATAATGTCTTTGTTCTTAATATTTATTCTTCATTGTTTTTTAGGGGATTTTGGGCTTGCTAAGACTTTGAAAGCGGAGGACTTGGCTTCCTCGGTATTCCTGACTCTCTTCCTTGTGTTTCTCTCCCATGTTGCTCTTCTTGTAAAGATTGTTGTTTTATGAAGAAAATATTTTGTACTAGGCCTCCTTTTTGTCCTTTGTTTTCTCCTCTTTTTTATTGTCTCGGTTTTATTGTTAGAAATATTGCTTAGGCAAGCTGAATTTATCTTATTTGTCATGCGAGATTCATTGCCTACTGATGAAACCTTACAACAACGTACACAAGTACCTGTTCCGGTAATTTATTAATTGGTGTGGGCATGGCATTGATTTTCCAATGCTAACTGCATGATGTCTCTAGGTTGTCAGATTGTGGTCTCTGAACACAGACTGCAATGTTCAAATGTAATTGCTCAAAACTCTACTTTAACCAGGACACATTCTCATTGATGATTCAACGAATGTTTGTGAAAATTTGGGTCATTAGTTAAGAGATGTTATTACTGAATGACATTTACCATTTGTGGTCATAAATTACTGCATTTTCAAACAAATTTAGTCGTTAGATACAAATACTAGACCAAAGATTGTTTCAGCATAAAAAATTCTACTAAAATTTATAAATACTTCTGCAAATTAGCTGATACTCTGTCGATGCAAAAAAATCAGAGTAAGCTTATCTGGTAACCATAGTTGGTTCTTTTGCAGCAGCGAGTTCATTTTGTTTGCCCCTGACAATACTGATATTCGTTAACATGGTCTGAGATAAATAAAAATTACAACTGTTTGATTTCCCCTATGATACTAATAGTTGCTCTTGCCTTTATGGGCAGGTGGTTGGAACTCCTAACTACATGTGTCCTGAGCTACTTGCAGATATACCATATGGTTTTAAATCAGATATTTGGTCCTTGGGTATGCAGAACTAAATATTGCTCAGAGAATATCTTTGTATTTTATTTTCTTAGGTGTTTCAGTGTTGATCAGGTTGCTGCATATATGAGATGGCCGCTCATTGTCATGCATTCAAAGCATTTGTAAGATATCCCAATTCATCTCTCTCTCCCCCACACATACACAGAGTTCAGTTTTTCAAGTGTGGAGTCAACAGGATGACCAAGTTAATTCTATTTCCTTCCTTTTATTTATTGGCTTTGGTACAATGAAATAATTTGTCAAATTGGCTGATGACTGTATTGCTAACAAAGATGAGATGGTGTCGTCATTGCATGTTAACTTTGTTTCCCTTAGACTATATCCCATGGCTAATAATTGCTTATTTGAAAGTGACTAACAATGTCAGTTTCAATATTAAATGTCCTTTTAAAATTGCCATTTTTTACTTGATAGTTCTAGCAGCGCAAGTCATAATGATTCTACAATAGCATCTTTACCAGCTAACTGTGGATTTGCAGGATATGGCAGGGTTGATAAGCAAGATAAATCGTTCCTCTATTGGGGGCACTACCCCCCTGCTACTCTACATTTTTGTAAGTCCTCATGTGTGGCCTTTAAACTAGTAGTTCTCATGTATTTATCAACTCACAGTTTCACCATGGACCAATATGGGGTCTCTTTACTGGACATATTTGCCTTTAAGTCTTCATGTGCTACATCAAAATTGTCAACCCTGTAGTGATGCGAACAAAATAAAATTTATTTTTCAAGATCATGTTATTGATTTGCAAAGTAGATCAAGATTTTGTGCCTGAATGCCTCCCAGAGGGACATGACCCATCCCTCATGGTTGATCAGTAGCATTCTATAAGTATGCATCATAAGAAGGATGTCCAAAATACTTGTCTGCCAACTTTAACCATCAAAAGTAAGAAAATAGTTTGAATTTTATTATATATATTTTTCCTCATCAACTTGCATTGAATCAAGTTAAGTGGGATGGAAGGGGCAAATGTGAGAGAGAAGAAGAAGAAGTTTCTTTTCTGTCATTTGTGTTTTGTTTCCTCCAATTGTCCGTCCAAACAAACAGTGCTTGACAGCCAAAAGAGTTCTTTGAATTCTGAATAAATGTTGGTTGAGCCTAGTTGTTCGAACACCAGAGAAGATGAATTTCTAAGACGTTTTGACTGGATTCTATCTGCTCAGCTGAGATCCAAATCTTGATTTCTGTTTGAAGTTGACTGCATACACTGCCAACTGATGTGTCTCCCCACAGGAAAACACTTATTAAAAGCATGCTGAGAAAGAGCCCTGAGCATCGACCAAGTGTAAGCATTAATAGAATACTTGTGAAATAATTCTCATTGCTATAGCTTGTATATAATGATTTTAACATACTTTGGACAGGCATCGGAGATTTTGAAGCATCCTTACCTACAGCCTTATGTGGACCAGTATTGTTCATCTGTCAGTCCTCATACTACTTCTTTTCCTGAGAAGCCTATTTCTACTGGCCGTGAATCTCGGAAAAATATGGCTGAAAGCCAGAACAGTAATAGCTCTAGCAGTGACAGAGATAGTTTTCATTCAAGTGATAGAAACATTCCCCCAGTGGCTTCATCTTGTGCATATAAAGCAACTGATATAGATTTAGGTTCTGTTGGTGATGAATATGGCACCGAACATCCCATGCCAAGTGAAGAGGAAAGTAGTAGGAAATTTTGCAGGGTTAAAATGGATGAACAGAGAATGGCAAAACCATATTGTGATGAGCCTGGAACAAATGTTGAATCAAGGCATCCCAAAACCATTAAGAGTATTATGATAGCCTTAAAAGACGCCAAATCTAGAGAAAATGGCTCACCAGTGCGACGCAAGTTAGGAGGTGTACCAACTCAAAGGATAAAAGCACCTCCAAAGTTTTTAAAATCCAATGGTCTTACACCTGGACTGAAATCCAATGTGGATACACCAACCATGTCACCTGCAAAGTTAGCATTTGATTCTTTAAAAGGGGTACAGGGACCATATCCTTTAAAGCATCAGGTATATTACAAGCTAGAATTACTCTGTTTTATATAAAACTTGTAGATCCTGTGTCACAGCAATATTTTTACTATTGTTGTTGTTTGTTTTATATAATATCCAAGACTAGTGATGCAAAACTTTGATTACATTTACCTGTAATGGAATCCACACAGAAGTCTAAACCGAGATATGATGCCCTTTTGCCATCCGGTCTGATCAAACATGTTAATGATGGAGTTCCTTTGAAACAAAGACAAAAAAACTCCTCCCAATCTGATCAGGCGCTCTTCCTTGCCTCTATGTTCGAGGCAAGTTGGAATTGAGATCCCAAATCATGCTGCTAAAATCATGAAGTTAAGCCCAATTGAGACAGCTGAGGAGCATAACGAAGCCCTTTATCAAGGGCTTGATGGTTGTGTTATGCAGTGCTCTAAGGAAGAGCCAAAATCTGAAAAATCCCTGACTGGTGTTTTCAATAGAATGCCATCAGATAGCAGTAACTTTGTCTCTTATTCAGTGTCAATTCAAGCATTTGAACTTTCTGATGATGCAACAACTCCATTTGTTCGCAAGACAGAACCAAAAGTCCCAAATTGTGAGACAGTCTCATGCACTGAAAGGTTGGAATCTCATCTGCCCAGCTGCTCACCTCCCTGTTTGAATACTGAGGCATGTAAGAATATGTGTGTGGAAAAACGTGGACCATATAAAACATCAGACCTCAGCTCCATTGAAACCGCAAATATTACTATTGATTTTCGGAAGAGTAGCCCTACTGGTAATGTTGAAGTGGGTCCAACTGCAGCTCTGGAAGTTACGGCCGCAAGCTCTGAAGAATTAACTATTGATAAAGATGACACCCCTGTAAACAGGCCCAGTTGTTGCCGTGATAGAGTACGCCAATTGAATCCCATGTCTGCAGTCTGTGATGATGACAGTTTCACTGTAAGAGAATTTCTAGCATCAGTTTCAGAAGCCACTCCTGTCCCTGAGTCTATGTCTACTAGCCAAAGAGGTTCACAGTCGGAGAAGAGAGCATTTATAAAAGCTCCAAAAACTGAAAAGCCCACTGCTGCCCATCTTTCTCCTGTGTTTGACGATGTCATACATGTCATTCGGCATGGTAGTTTTCGTGCAGGGAGTGAGCAGCCTGTAATGGAGAGTGTGGAGATGGGAGTTCCCAATGTGGATGTGAGCAAGTTATTAGATGTTAGATTTAGAGATGAAACGGAGAAAAGAAACCGGGCTACATCTTCGACTTTTGAATCATCAAACTGTTCAGAAGCTGTGAGCTTGATATCAAATATTTTGGATCATTCTGAGATGGATAAAAGAATCGTGATCCCTCAAGTTCTTGATTCTGATACTTCAGAGCCAATAAAAGCCAAACCCACCATCATAGATGACGAACTTCAGACACGAGAAACTTTGCATGTTAAATCTTTAAGAAATAGGGCAGAGGCACTCGAAGGACTACTAGAATTGTCTGCTGATTTGCTTCAACAAAATAGATTAGAAGAACTTTCAGTTGTTCTAAAACCTTTTGGAAAAGATAAGGTTTCCCCAAGGGAAACAGCCATCTGGTTAGCTAGGAGTCTAAAAGGGATGATGATTGAGGACAGTGGAAGGAGCTCATGAATCATGATTCCAAGTTTAATCAATTTCTAAATGTCTTTCTCTAGCAATGTTTTCTATTATTTTCATAATTTTGCAAATATGAGCTCTGCTAAATTTTCGATTGGAACAAGCAATCCTCGCCCTCTCTCACTTCATTTTATGATTCTTTCAAGGCATTTCCTGTTGTACAGAGTGATAACAAAAAATTACCAAACTTTGCTACTAGACAAATGTATAGATATGTTGCAAATAATTGGAAATATAAGTTAAGTTTGAGTGTTTATATCTTGTTGCAGTTTTTGTTATCTGATGGTTTGCTGTAATTACTAGCTGGATAAATGATACAGAACAAATGCCTAGAAAAGATTTGTTAGTACTCAGGGCATGTTAAATTTTATAGAAACAAAGAGCATGAAGCGCAGGCTGTGGTCTTTTCTTTCAGTGCCTGTATTATCCCATTGTTCCCTTGTTGCCATCAATGTTCTATGATTCTCATCTCATACTCTTGTGTTCGATTACTTCATTTATCAGTTGAGCAGCATACTTGACACATATATATCTATTTACTTTATTGTATGGGTGAGTAAACTGTGGATTCATGATATCTCTCTTCTTTTCCCCTTTTTTTTTTTGGGTGTCCTAAGATTTCTTACACAGCATATAGATTAAAACAAATGGGAATGACTTCATTTTCTAAAAACTTTCAATTTTCTACTTTCCTGCTGTTCTGCAGATGGTTCTTCATTCCCTTGCAAATAGTTTCCGGAATGGTCAGGACAAAAGAGGGGCCGTGTCCTATTGGGAGTTATGAGGTAAGATACTGATACGAGTGGGACTGAGTCAGCACCACTTGTGCAACGTAGAAGCCAACGCCCTCGAGAAGCTCCGAAGTACTTGG
>JAOSBL010000008.1:6823322-6837142 GCA_027568915.1 Erythroxylum roraimae
GGTTTCTACTTTCGTCCCTTACCGTCGGTAAGCCAATTTGCCGACGGAAATGTCCTATTGACCGACGGAATATTCCGCCGGCAATAGTCAATTTTCTTGTAGTGACTTGATTGGTTTATCGATGTTATGAAATTTAAATAAGTTTAACTAATTCTAGTTTAGTGGTTAGAATGGATGTTAATTTACATTAATTTGATGTAAAAATTACATTCTTAAATAGACAATTAGATGAAGCTCTTTATATAGGACAACTGATAGGTTTTATTCAAAAGGGTTAAAAGCATTACATGTTTAGATTAGTAAAATTAATAGATGGTCTAAAATAAACTTTAAGTTAACGGTATGCATAAGTCATATAATTTTAATATGATTGATAAAAGATCACCAATTATATGTAAAAAATCTAACAATAAATATTGTTATATATAGATAATATTTTGATAGTTAGTAATAATAATCAGTTTGTTAACTAATTAAATAAATTGACTATCAACTACATTTAAAATGAAGAACATGGATGGAACTGCATGCATCTCATTCAAGAAAGTCATATTATATATTCTAATCATTTTGTATGCAAGATTATGCCCATTGTTAGAAGTGAGCACAATAGAAGTAAACAGTATTCTCAAACGTCAAAAAAAGGGGAAGAGACCAGAAATAATAATTCTTTACCCTATTGCAATGGATAGTCTTATGTATACTATATAACAAGTGCATAAGACTATTTCACTTCTGCTGATATAAGTTAGTCTTCTCATAGACACTATTTCACTCCTCCAATTTTCAGCGGATCTCGCTTTTCAATGAAACAGTGTAGTACAAATTATTTATGTGAAACTTAATTAGCTCCGTGCGTTTCTTGAAACAGTCAGGTCAAGCCAAAAACCTCCCCTCCCCTCACATTAACTTGCCTTAGTTTTTATACTTCACTATCAGTTAATTAATAATTTATAAATTGGGTTAAGCCCAACCTTATTTTTGCTAAATACCCAGGACTCTTTCCATCTTTTTATTCTTAATTAATGGCTTAAACAACGTCTGATCTGATCCAGTTTCTGGACTGGATCAATCAAAAGTTCAATTCTATCGGTGATCAGAATGGAGCTGGTTCATCTGATTTAAAAATTGAACTATAATCACTAAAAATTTCAAGAGGGAAGCTTCTTAAGAGCTTCTAAACTCCAACGGGCAAGAAATACACAAGCAAATAACTCGGAAAACACCTACCAAACTTTACCCAATATCTTCTGATTCTGTCCGCCGACCAAGAAACTTCCGCACTTGAAAAACCTCTACACAAGAAACTTCCTCCTAACTTAAGACACACAAACGACCATAAGACCCAACTCAAACGCTTCGACTTCGACCTTTTGATTTCTCATTCCACAGAGAATCAAATTTGACACCATGCAAGATCCATCTCGGCCCAACACCGGCTACCCTCCTCCCAATGGCAACCCTCCGCCGGCCGGCACCCACCATTTTGAACAACCGTACTCAAATAACAACTCTTACTTTTACTACTACAACAATCAACAACATCAACCACCGTTCTACTCCGACCACGGCGTTTTTCTCCTTCGCCGCTTGGTGGTGGCCATCATTGCCGTCACCGTCATCTTCTTCACCATCCTCGTCATCATGTGGCTCGTCGTCCGGCCTCGCCTTCCCGATTTCCAGCTCACCTCCCTTTCCGTCTCCAACTTCAATCTCTCTTCATCTTCTCAAACTGTTACTGGCAACTGGCACGCGCTGTTCCGAGTGTACAACCCTAACAAGAAGATGAAGATCTCGTACGATGTCGTTGATTCCTCGGTTCTTTACAGATCGGAGATTCTCTCGCAGACCCGAGTCGTGCCCTTCAAGCAAGACACGAGGAGTCAGTCGTTGGTTGAGGCGTCGTACTCGGTGGTGAACACGTACGTCGACGGGTGGGTGGTGAGCGACATTAATGGGGAGAGGAGTCGTGGGTCGGTGGGTTTTAACGTGAAGGTGGTAGCTAATGTTGGGTTTAAGGTTGGAGCGTTTGGGGCGCGCCGTCGGTTGCTTCGTGTTTTCTGTGACGACGTGTCGGTTGGTGTCACTCTCAGTAGCAAATCTGGGAATTTAACGGGTGGTACCAAGGACTGTAGGGTTTATGCGTGAGTTGATGGAAATGGGTGTTGTAGAATTTGCTCTCTTTTGAAATGAGTTTGTGAATTTGGTACTGAATAGAGAGGAATTGGTACTTTTTAATGTTAAGAGGTTGCAGTTGTAGATGGGATTTAGGAAACCCTTATGTGGATGCTTCGAGCGGTACAGCGATTTCTGTTGTTGCTAACTTGATCATTTTGTGTTTCTCTATAATTGATGTTAATTGGCTGTACCTCCCTGGAAATTTAGCATAGGAAGCAAAGAATCTTTTCTCTAGCTCCGTTTGGAATCATGTTCGTTAATGCTTTTGAATGAGAAATGCTTGCTGTGTTACTTGTTTTGAATTGAAACCATGGTTTACCGTTAGAGAATAACCAGTGTCGATGGGGTTTAGATTCTGCAAGTGCAAAGCTTTGAACATTATGATAAGTCCGTATTCTTTTTTCAACTGATAGACCAGCTCTTTGGTTTTATCTTGGTAGTAGTTATCTGATACAGGACAGCTCTTGTAACACAATTGCTTTATCTGTTTATCATACTTATTCTGCTGGATCCCTAATGAATGAGTCTTGGTCATCATGTTTTGTTCCTGAAGCCTACTGTCCTCAAATTTCGTGACTCATCTTTTGATTTTTCATGTTTTCCGCCGACATTAAGAAAGGATTTTAAGTTGAAAGACATTTAAAGTCTCGTTTCATATCTCTCTTTCTCTAGTTTGCTGTTTAAGTCTTTGTATCATTGAGGAGCAAGTAGTAGACTGGGTGTTAGTATCGATCCTACTCTTTTGCATTTCTTTTCTTTCTTGGATTTCCTATCATGTGATCTCGTTGGCTTAAAGCGTGATTTGTTCAAGCAATTCTTCTTATCTTTAAATTTACAATGAAACAGTATGATTTCAACCCAAAATTTTGATTTTTTCTAACGGAACTTTTGAAGCCAACCAAATCAAGGCTGAATGACTGCCAATGTTGCTTGTGTTAAAATGTTGCAATTTATATCGGATAAAACTCCGGTGGAAAGATTCGGATGTTAAAACGATTGCAGTCATGTCCTATAAGGTGAGTCCGACAACGAATAAGCTCCAGGATATACCGGGGTATGGACAAATGAACATGTCGTGTGGGTCGCCAACAGTTGCCCCTAAATCGTGAGTAATGCAAAAAGAAAAAAGGTATTATTGTCTATATACTGAAGCCTCGTGCAACATACAGAGTATTGTGTGAACTTTCTCAGCTCTTGTTATCCTTTGGGCTTCACATGCTTTGGGCTTCACCTTCTCAATTCCCTTAGTTGCCCCAATTTTAATACAATCATGAATATCCTTTCTGTTGTTTTCCTCTCTTCTATCCTTTTCCTTGCCTCTTTATTCCTTTCTCACCAATTTTCTTTCCTTGTTTTTCTTGTAATCCAAACAATTACTCTAGCCATGTAGCACAAGGTAATCCGGAAAATAAAGGGGGGATTTCCTTGCCCTAAAATTCATACAAAGGTCATGGCCATGTTAAGGTAAAAGATGATCCTTTCAGCAATAGGTTTTCAATTAACTGCTAGGAAGCTAACAACTATCTTATGATCTTTAAACCACATAAACAACGAAACGGAAATGTTGAAGGTCCTCCATTAAGAACATCACACCTCGAAATGGAAGTCTTAAGTAGAGTTTTTCCTTACAAATAGGGACCAAGAAGAAAGGTTTAAGCATCCAAGCAAAGTATTCAGATTAGTAAAGCAAGCTCAGTGAAAAAAGAGAAAAATAAAAAGAGATATATTTTCGATTAAGTTTTCAATTGAAGGTTATTCGTGATTCGATTTAGTTGACATTTTATCAACGGTATTCTAAGACTTAGGTTTTTAGATTAATGTGGATCACAATTTTGTGCTCAATAATTTGGCACAATATTACTCTATTTGTGAGATATTTCTCCACTCCCTTTGTATTTACAAGAGTTTAGATTTTGTTGTACCCATTATTTATTATTTTAAATAATAGAGATATTTTGAACTATGATCCTGCAATCTTTACTTTTCAAATTGCTTATGTGATTTTCTCCCCCTTATAACTTCTTCACAGGTTTACAAAATACGGAAGAGATTTTATTCCGCTGCGTTGGTGTCTGCCTCCCATCACGAAAGACATTGAAAAGTAGCATTGACGTCCCCAAAATGTTTTTTTTCAAAAGGCCAAGACCAAAAAGAAACTCATATGTGGTTGTTCTCCAACAACGTCCAACATCCAACTACCATTCCAAAATCGTATGCTAGAGGTCGATGCCCGACTGGTTTAAATCCTTATGCATAGAGATTCCTGGACAATGACTATTCTGACTATTCTTTTATGGTATAATCTTTAAGCAAAAGTTATCCCAGTTCACAAGTTGGTGATGAGAGTAGAAGACGCTGGTATACAAGTTTCCAATGACCATTTCATTTGGTTTTCAAAATATAGTAGTACATGGGTGGTGACTACATTCATGGTAAGGCTTTCTTATAATTTGTTTTCTCCACTAAAAACCTGCATTTTTACCACTAAACCCTGTGATTCAGTGGGAGGAGCAGGTTTTAACGTATTTGTTATATTTGTAGTTTCAATTTTGGAGTATTTATAATCATAAATAGGGTTTAAACAATTATAAAAAAGGGGGTTTTGACCCTCAATTAATGAATAACAAGGTTTTCTTTAACCAACTTAATCATAGTTTAGTATATATCCTCTTTTTTACAATGACTGAATGGAATATATAATGACAAATGTAAAAGATAAAAATTAAAGATAAAGGGTATAAAAATTAAAGATAAAGGGTATTATTAACTTTTAAACATAAATTATTATATTTAGAAAAAAATCTCTTTATACAAATAAATAACTTCAAAACTTTTTGATTTATTAAGTGAGAGTTAATGACCTCTAATATAATTTTGTATGTTAAGTTTTAATACATATCAATAAATGGTTGCAAATCCTATCAAAATAAGATTTCTTATGCAATGAAATATTGTTTTCTATGTAATAATATTTAAAACTTAAAATGAAAAACATTACTGGTGCGGAACCCAAGAAAAACATTACTGGTGCGGAACCTCAAAACTCCTTAAATACACACTTTGGATAGAACATGAACAAGAAGAAATTTCCAACCCTAATGAACACCCAATCAATTATATGAAAGGAAATATATATAATAAAGTTGATTTGAAACCAAGAATAGAAATTTGCCTCAAGTGTTTACTTTGATAAGAATTATATTCTTAGTGCAATAGAAAAAGACAAGAAATTCTCCCTTATAGAATTCGTTATTCAACCAATCTAATCCTAAATATTGTTTATTATGGTGTATTTTTAACCCTTGAAAAGAAAGAAACCTTAACTATGTAAAAGACCTTTAAACATGGACCTTTTCACTAAAATAATTAAAGCCCAAACTAATATTTTTAAAATACAACCCATTAAACCTAAGAGTTTTAAACAGGCCCAAAATACAAGTAGTGAGTTGCCGAAAATTATGCTTTTAATGAAAAATAATTAATTAAACAAGAATGAAAGTCTTCTTGCACGTTCCACTCAACTTGATTAGTTATGATGCCATTGGCCCTCATTGTCTCTTGAGATTCCATGTCATCTACAATTCGGGCCATGTAGGATTGAAGCGCTTCTTTGAGTTTCTTAACTCTTGATCTTGTTTTTGGTCCATCTGATATTACTAGCTTATCTTTGGTTGCATATCTCTTACTAAGTATCATGATCGTGCTTGCATCATCCCCTCCCTCTTCAAAATGATTTGTCATCGAATTTGAATCAAAGTCAAAAGTAGATAAGTCAGAAACACTAAAAGTAGCACTAACATTGTACTTACCTGACAAGTCTATCTTATATGCATTGTCATTGTTGCATTCTAACACTTGGAATGGTCCATCTCCCTTTGCATCAAGTTTCGACTTCCTTTGTTGTAGAGACCTTTCTTTTCACATATGTACCCAAACCCAATCACCCTGTAACAAAGTCACAAACACACTAGGCAAATTTAGGTCAAGGTCAATGTTAGTGAACAAAGGTTCCTTAAACCAAATCAAAATTAAAGTTCTCATGTCTAAGTATGCACTCTTTAACTCTCCCTCTTTTGCATACAAATATGGTTGTGTCTTAACTTTTTAACTCCTCTCAATTTCTCTTTGCTCATTTTTCACATTCTTTTCTTTCTTTTCACTCACTAACTTCTTGTCTCCTTACATATTCCACTTTCTTTTCCTCACTTATGCAGTCACTCACCATTGGGCCTTTAATTTTATTCTTTTCTTTCATGGCTTCTTTTCTCTTTTCTTTCTTTTTCACTTCACTACCTGAATCCCTGCTTGACGATTGTCGAATTTTCAACTGTTCAAGGCATGCTTCTTTGGGTGATAAAGGAGTAAGGATAAGTTTCCGCCCATTATACATAAAAGAACACCTATTCATGTACCTATCATGTATAACACGCCTATTAAATTGCCATGACCTACCTAACAATATATGACTAGCTTGCATAGGCACGACATTGCATAGAACTTTATCCAAATATCTACCAGTAGAGAATGTAACAACAACTTGCTTAGTAACTTTAGCTTCACTACTTTCATTCAACCATTGTAGTCTATATGAGTTAGGGCGTTTATCACATTTCAGCCCTAACTTCTCTACCAAAGTAGCCACATTAGTGCAACTACCCCCATCTATAATCATGCTGCAAGCTTTCCCACCTACTAAGCATCTCGTGTGAAATATGTTCTCCCTTTGTTCTAGGCTATCTTCCTTCACATTCAAGTTCAATGCACGTCTAGTAACTAAAGATTCACCCTTCATAGCATACTCAACATTCTCATCAACATCAGAAAAATCTTCCAAAGGTGATGTACTTAAATACTCATTACTATCATGAAACTCAGAAACAATTTCACCACTCTTAATAAACATAGTCTTCCTATTAGGACAATCAGATGCATAATGACCATGCGCTTGACATTTAAAGCACTTAATATCCCTATGTTTAGAAGGTTTAGAGGATGAATCAGTGGCACCTTTTTGAATTAAAGTATTCCTCTCCTTGCCTTTGTTTAACTCGTTGCCATTCTCCTTCGAATCTAAATAGTGCTCCCTCTTCTTATCTTCATTTTTGCTCCATTTTAGATTCCATTTGCTGCTAGAATTTAAGAAAGACTTAGCTGGCCTCCTTTGTTTTTGTTGCCTCTCCACCTTTTTGGCAAAGTTTACTAGGTCCTCCATCTCTACATAACGTTGTAACTCAACCACATCAACAATTTCCCTATTCAATTCGCGTATGAACCGAGTCATTGTCACCTCTTCCTCCTCTTTTGTATTAGCTTTAATCAATAGTATCTCCATCTCCTTGTGATAATCTTCTATTGGTCTAGTTTCTTGTATGAGTCTATGTAATTGTTGACACAACTCTCTATAGTAATAAGATGACACAAACCTCTTCTTCATCACTCTTTTCATCTTTTCCTAAGTGGATATAGATAATTCCCTATTCCTCCTCGCATTTTTTTACCAATACATCCCACCAAACTAATTCATAATCAGAGAATCCCTCTGCTACTAATCTCACTCTCCTATCTTTAGAATTGTTGTGACAAGTAAAAATCATGTCCACCTTTGTTTCCCATTATAAGTATACTTAAGCATCATTCTTACTTTTGAAGGACAAAATTTTCATCTTGATGGCATTAATGTTGCTATCTTTTCTTTCCATTCTTTCTTCCTTCCTTACTCTATCCCTCACGGAATGCACTTCATCTTCATACTCGCCATACATTCTTTCCAATACTTCCTCCCGATTCCTATGACTGCTAATTGATCTACTACAGTTTTGGATTCTACTGGTTTCATTAATTCTCCCATCCATCCCATTCATCTTAGTAGATAACTTCATGAACTCACTCATGAATGCCTTATACATCACTTTCAAATCAGGCATATTATCGTCCTCCTCATGTAGTGTTTCCTTTCCATCCCTTCTACTTGCTATTTTTATGACAAAAGCTGCAAGAAAAATGGTTAGCAATAAAAGAAAACCTCACAAGTCACTCCCTTATGTGTTTCTTTTCCCGCTTTTAAGCTTACACACTACCTTTTCTCACTTAAACTTGATGTCCTCAATTGCACTTCAGAATTCAATTTCCAATCAAGGTAATGCACAAATAGAAAATTAAGATTTAGGAATGCAATAAAAATATCTAAGAAAGAAGATGAACACAAATCTAGAAGCAAATATATCGAAATGAATGAAGGCAAAATGAACACACAAGAGGCGAGGATGTATGATTCCCAAAAAAATAAAGAATTTAAATTAACAAGAATCAATATGTTAATTATGGTGTAAATGGAAACAAAAAGAAACAATAAGAGATTTAAAAAAAGAAACTTAGAATGAAAGAAAATGACGAAACTAATGCATAAAAGCGGGAATTGAAATTTTCCTAGTGGAAAAATCAACTTGAATGCAAAGGTGTAAAGACAATAAACAAAATAGGAAGCCAGCAAAAGAAAATCCTATAATCACGCCAACCCCAAAGATAACTTTTTTTGCAACTGATTTTTTAATTGACTTTTTTTTACCATAGCAACGTTTTCTTCTTGTCTAACTATTGATTTTTTTAGTTTTTTTTTCCAGAAAAACACAATAATAAGATGAACCCTAATTTCAAGTTCTAATGGAAGATAACAGTAATAACATCACATAAATACAAGATAAATAAGAATTTATCCTAATTCAAACTTTGATACCAAATGATGCGGAACCCCAAGGCTAAAGAACTGGAAACCCCTTAAACACACACTTCGGATAGAACATGAATAAGAAGAAACTGTCAACCCTAATGAACCCTTAATGAATTATGTGAAAGGAAACACATATAATAAGGTTGATTTGAAAATAAGAATAGAAATTCGCCATAAGTGTCTACCTTGATAAGAATTATATTCTTGGTGCAATAGAAGAAGATAAGAAATCCTCCCTTATAGAATTCGTTATTCAACCAATCTAACGCTAAACAATGTTTATTATGATGTATTTATAACCCTTGAAAAGAAAGAAACTCTAACTATGTAAAAAACCTTTAAACATGGCCATTTCACCAAAATAATTAAAGCCCAAACTAATATTTCTAAAATACAACCCATTAAGCCAAAAAGTTTTAATCAAGCCCAAGACACAAGTAGTGGATTGCCGAAAGTTATGCTTCTAACGAAAATAAATAATTAAACAAGAATGAAAGTCTTCTTGCACATTCCGCCTAACTTGATTAGTTATGATAGCATTGGCTCTCATTGTCTCTTGAGATTCCATGCCATCTACAATTCGACCCATGTAGGATTGAAGCGCTTATTTGAACTTCTTAGCTCTTGATCTTGTTATTGATCCCTCTAACATTATTAGCTTATCTTTGGTTCCATATCTCTTACAAAGTACCACGGTAGTGCTTGCATCAATTACTTTTCTTAAAAAAAAGAAATAAGAAAGCATGTAATAATATGTTCAACCAAATCATGAGTAATAAATTAATGGATTCGTTTAAGATATTTTTTTGAAAAATTAAAAAATTGGATTGATAGATTAATGTTGAAGAACAACGTTAGGAGAGAAGTAGTACTCTCCTTAGTCTCCTACAACAAAAACAGCAACATACTATACAATACAAACAAACCAATTGGAATAATGGCGCAACAAGAGCAGATAAAAAGAATGACACCGTTGCTTATCCAAGGCAGGTCAATTGTAAAAGAGACCCCTCCCATCTGCACATTGAAGATGCTAGTGTTTCCAAATTAGGGCTATGAGAACAGAGGTAATCTTGAGGCTTCCCGACTCGCTTCCATCATCATATTAACAATATGACAAACCAACTCCCTAAGTAAGGCAGTATATCTTCACCAAGATAGTCCACAAAAATAATAAACTAAAGACACCATTTATACTTCATCTCCATGGAAAGATTGGGCTGGACATTGCGTGCTAAGATACATTGTCTTGTTTATGAGGGTCGTTTAATTCCCTATTGTTGGTATTTGAGATTTTTCTCTCTTCCTGGCTAATTTCCTTTTTGCAGTTGTTGACTGCACACAAAAATCTCCTTGAATGTGAGGGATTTGGGTTGCAGTTGTGGAGAATCACAATCCTCTGTTGTTTCTCGAGGGGAAACTATTTTCTATTTTGCATTATGAGAGATGATATTCCTAGTCCCCTGACTTATCACATCATAATCATTGGAGTTTAACATTGTTATCTATTCTTCATACTCGAGCCTAACCTTAGAATTCTCATTTTGCCCAACAGTTGCTAATGGAGTCAACATGTTGAACCAATCCATCTGATAATGCTCCAAATATTGCTAGGTGAAGTGATGCACTTCATTTTCCAAATCATTGCAATCCACTTCAAAAGCACTGCAGACAACATTCTTCAATCCATTTGCTTGAACCACTGCCTTACCAATAGCAAAATATAATATATCTTCACCATCAGCAACATCCCTACTATTTACATCCTCTACACTACGATTGTTTTTAACAGCCTCAACAGGGAATATATCAAATACTGCACCAATAACATCAGCCATAACATATTCAACCACATTAAACCCACCATTAACAACATCCAAATCACCACTAAGATGAATATCTACCTTCACTAAGGGTGTTTGAGAGACAACTCCCCTATTTTCAACTATTGAACCAACCTTATCATCAACTACAACTAGGATGTCAATGGGCTGGGCTAGGCCCGGGCCACTCCTGACCTCGCCCGACCCTACTCTAGGTTGGGTGGCTCGCGGGCAGGCCCGTGGCCCGACCCATCCTTACTTTTTTAAAAATAAAATTACAAAACGACGTCGTTTTGTCGTTTCGATCAGGCAGAACAATTTTGGCCCATGGCCTGGTCAACCCAGGCCAGACCAGGTCAAAATTGACATCCCTAACTATAACAGAAACCTGTAACTCATCATTGGCATGTTGAATATCTACAACATAATCAATATTCACATTAACTGTATTATTCTTCCTCTCTACCGCATTAGAAACATTTTCAAGCTGCTCACCCATTTCAGTGACAATAAAATTCTGGTTGTTAGCCTGCTGATTATTCACAACACCAACTATATTTCCATTAATGACATTATACTCCAAAGCCGGGACCTGCACTTCCAGTAGCGTATCAGGGGATTGCTCCATAATAGCCAAATTCTCACCAGTTAAATGTTTATTAACCTCCAAAATCAGCTCCTTTTGTAACTGATTTTTGCTTTAAATTCCTGCCCCCTGACTCCATCTCCTTGCTAATAGGGCTGTGATAAACCGTTAATGCAGTGGATTCAACTGTTTTCCCTTTGGATGCCTCTGCTTCACTAGACCCCATAATTTCAGAATGATTCACTATTTTAAACTTATTCCCCGTCGATTGCCATGTTTCCTTCCCGGCAGTTGGCTTTCGAGGATAAGAAATATTAACCTCAAATTTCATCAATTCTCCATTCCCGCCTAACTTCATAATAGGCAGTAGATCAGGGAGTGTCGTGTCCCTCCTCACTTCAATACAGATTTTGGCATAGCACACACGCTCTATGTTGGCTATTTGAACATCCATGCTAATCGGTTTACCTAGAGAGCTTGTTAGGAAACTTAAGTCATCCACACTCCAGAATTCTAACGGAACGTTATGAAATTGGACCCATAAAGAGATAGTTTCTATTTTACCTTTGTTAAAATCGAATCCAGGTCTCCATCTTTGGATGAACAATGGCTGCCTACTGACATGCCACTATCCCTGTTCTAGTATTTCTGGAATGTTACTTTCAGAGTTGAACTTGAAAATGAACGAGTCATTGTCCCGAAGTATGACTTTCTCTAAGCCTTTCTTCCCCCACTGAGCGTTTGCCCAATCTTGCACAACTGGAAAAGCTATTCACTTATTCCAGAATACCCCAACCAACGCAAAAGCCCAGAAATTAGCTCATGCTTTAAGGAGTACCACGAGAGGGGTTAAAATGTCATCCTTCATGACATTCTGGAAGTTCCATAGGGCACCCTAATTGCACTGAATCTGAGGCCTGGATTTCCATGCGCCTACACCTGCGCTTCACACTTGCTATATCTGTTTTCAAGTTGGAATCTTGGGTGGTCGGTTTATATGTGGATGGAAGGGCTGAGAAATGCTCCAAGGACAAAGGAGAGGGGGTTAAACCTCCCTTAGTGTCCATGAGCCAGGCCTAAAGGCCGTCCGAAGAAGGGGATTTAGCGGCTGGGCGGGGAGCAAAGTCTGGAATAGGGTTTGCAATTGGGAATATTTGTTAACTCATATGGGTGCAAAAAATAATATTTTATTCTCATATTGGACTTTCAAAAACAAATTAATTCTCTTAAAATTAAGAGTTCAAATTCTAAGTTAAAACTTTAATATTAAGATTATTGAATCAGTAATTTAACTTTAAAATATTTATTATTAAATCATTTATTTAAATTATATAATTAACTAGATATTAAATGATTTACGAAAAGAGTAGTGTAGATATAAGTGTCAAAATATAATCGGAAATATTGAGCTGTGAAGGTAGAAAAGGAATGAAGACTGGTTTGGGAGCCAGAACTAAAATGCTCTTCTGGACTTCATTAACAATTATGTACAAACAGTTGGACTTTATATACAAAAAAAGCCCAAATACAAAAAACTAACTCTTAACTGCTACTAACTAACAAATTAAATACTAATTACATTTCTTCACTCCCCCTCAAGTTGGGGGTTCAAATACATTTTTAACACCCAACTTGGACAAGAGATACTCATGCTGCTGTATTCCCAATCCTTTGGTAAGTAAATCCGCAATCTGCTCATTTGTAGAAATATGTTGAGTTTGAATCAATCCACAGTGAATTTTCTCACGTACAAAGTGACAATCTATTTCGATGTGTTTTGTTCTTTCATGAAACACAGGATTTCCTGCAATCTGCAAAGCTGCTTGGCTATCACAATATAACACAACTGGTCTTTCACTCTTAATTCCCAATTCTTCAAGCAATCCCGATAACCATACCAACTCAGCAGTAGTAATTGCCATGCTCCTATACTCAGCCTCGTGCTTTGCTTCTTTGACTTCCATGAAATCAATGAGTCTCCCAATTTCACAAAGAATCCTGTAATAGATTTTCTAGTCATAGGACAAGAGGCCCAGTCAAAATCACAATAAGTAGATAATTCCAAATGTCCATTGGCGGATAAGAAAATTCCTTGCCCTGGACATTTCTTAACATAACGCACAATTCTCAAAGCTGCCTCATAATGTGAACGTTTTGGCTTCTGCATGAACTGATTCAAGTGTTGTAATCCATAAGCTATATCTGGCCTTGTGTGAGTTAAATACAAGAGTCTCCCAATCAATCTTTGATACAAGGCTACATCTGTCATTACTTCATCAGCAAGTTTCAACTCTGTGCCTTTATCATACTCAACAGAAGTCAATTTTTGATTTTGCTCCAAAGGTGTGAAGGCAGGTTTTGCTCCCCCTAGACCTGCATCTTCAATTAACTCAATAGCATATTTTCTTTGATTCAAAATAATTCCGGATTTGGATCGGAGTACTTCAATACCAAGAAAAAACTTCAAATCTCCCAGATCCTTCATTTTAAAATGCTTATGCAAAAT
>JAOSBL010000008.1:6861507-6871933 GCA_027568915.1 Erythroxylum roraimae
AGTCGTGCATGAATATATATGTAGATTTACTCGTACTACATCATGAAAGCTGAGTAAACTTAATTCCACAATCGTTCTGAGGACATGACATGGTAACTGATAATGCAATTATTAAAGTCGTGCATGAATATATATGTAGATTTACTCGTACTACATCATGAAAGCTGAGTAAACTTAATTCCACAATCGTTCCAACCGCCCATCCCGTGATAAGACGAACGATAACACAAAAAAGTATCATTAAGATCATTAATATTTTGTGTTTGGATTGGGCTTTAACATTAGGAGCATATACACTGCCAATGCCTTTCTAGTAAATTTGTTGGTTTATTTCCTGTAGTCAATCGTTTTAGTTGTAATTTAGTGACAAAATATTTAAAAGATATTTTTTATTTTGTACATGTTTAGATATATATGATAAAATTCATGAGATAATTATACACTGCAAATAAAATTATAATTATGAGATTCATATTGCATATACGTATTATCCCAAAAAATATTCCTAATCATTGTTTAATTAAGACTGAATATTAATAGATTGTAAAAAAAACTAGCACACGTTTTATTTTTCTGACGAAGGAAGTACTCGATCTCATAAGTTAAAGTATAGAGATACTTAAATAAACGTGCGGGTACTTGTTAGAGAACAAGTTTACTTAATAGACTCGATATGAGAAATCCATTTGAACATTACTTGTATTTTTATAAAATTCTCATTATGATAATTGTATAAGTGATTATTTGACTTAAGGTCATCAATTTTGTTCCATGATTCTAAATTATTTAATTGGATAATTAAAAATAAATTGAAAGAAATTTTAATTTATTTAATTCTAATTATGAATTATAATTATAATTTATAATCGTTGCCAATATATTTGAAAATCTATGGGTTTTACATATAAAACGAGTTGAAGAGAGCAAAGATATTTTATCAAGTTGAACTTGATTGTAAAGTTCAAGAAACTTTATGATTAAATATGAGATATTTAACAAATAATGATCAATATAAGAAATTTATTTTATTAAGAATAATTAGTATTTAATTAGAATTATTTGTAATTCTAATTAAAGTTTAATTGAAATTATAATTTAATTTCAATTAAACAACTTAAAAATCTAAAATCTATTATAAACAGGCTTGAACTCTGCGAATCTCACACTTCTTGCTTAGCCCTCTATGTAATAGTTACAAAGTTCTCTCAACTTATTATGTAGATACTGTTAGAAGTTGAACATTTGTGTGGCTACGGTGGTTGAGACGGATTGGTTTCGAAAATGGTTCGAGGGATACGCTAAGAATATGATAAAGCTTCGAAATAAAGTACGAATTTATATTCATTTTTGTTATGATTTATGTGTTAATCATTTTAGATAATTAAAATGATCTTAGTTTTCGGGAAATTAAAATATCAAAAATTTTTGTAATCATTTTGCTGTAGTCGAGATTTGATCTCGTCTCGATTTCCCAGTTTGCCAAGACTATAGAAGTTAGATGAAACTTGTTCAAATCAATGTTTTTATTGAAATAAATATAAACCGACCTGATTTTGGACGTATTTGGCAAGCAACTTATCAGTTGTTTTTTAGCTTATTGACTAAAAATTAACTTTTTTACCATCTTAAAAAGCTATTGATGTGTTTGGTGAATGATTTATTGGTTAACTTATTTAACCCTAATAAACTGATTTCTAAAAGATCCATAAGAAGAGCTTTTGGAATTGGCTATTTGCCTAATGACAATATTGCCCTCCACTTTACCCTCTACTTTTGCTCTGTGTGTTTTTAAAATTGTCTTTTTTTATCGTACAATTATGTCGTGAAGTTTGGAATAATATAATAAAAAGGTTAATTAAACTTTTTAATCTTTATTTAATTTTATAATATTAGTTTACATTTAAAAATACCATAATAGTAAAATTTTAAATATAAAGAGTCACATCAAATTAATATTTTTAATATATAACTACTATATATCGTATCTGTATTATGCTATAATTATAGATATTTTTAATTTATTAAATAATAAAATTTTTACATATTATATGAAAATACTAATAAGATGCAGCGTGCTGCATCATTCATATTAATAGAGAATTTAACATTAAATGATGATGATGATTATTATTATTATTATTATTGTTATTATTATTATTATATTAAAGTTATAAACTTAATTTTTATAAAATTAAATATTTAAATCTAAATTCTTACAAGAATATTCAACGAAATATTAAATGCCCTTATAATTTTTTAATTCATGCCCTTAGAAGTCATTTTATACGTCAACAACTCATATTAAATAGTTAATTTTACCAAACATCTTTAATAAACAATTGATGTTATCCGTTGGTCAAATCAACTGATATAATCAACTATTAATAGAACCAGCTAATAACTAATATAATTCTTTATTTGTCAAGCAGAACGTTTGAGTGCGGTTTGCGATTGATTATAACTTCTTATAAGAAGGAACTGGCCATTTTAGTAATAAACTAGACGATTATCTAAAAAAACGGCCCAAAACCTAGCCAGTTCTTGAAAGACCCGTAAAATAATTTGAAAATATGTCAAAATGTGAGATTCACTAACAAATTTTACACACCAATCCATAAATGTTCCGAATTTACGTTAATTGCTTTAGAATGCAATTAATGCTTCGCAATGCACGGAACGGAGTGCATTTATTCAAGTTGTTCTTTTTTTTAGAGTTGCGAATTGTCTGTTCCAAATTTTCTTTTTTTAATTCTTTTATACAATTTAATTAGTAAATTATATTTTTAAAATTATATTTTTATTTATATATTTATATTTTAATTACAAATTTAATTTAAAACTATTATTTTAAAAATATATTACTATTTTTATTTATTTAATCTTACTAATAAATTATATTTATCAAAATTTAGGTTCTATATTTATCTCTTTATACTTTAATTAAAAAAATTAAATTATTATTATTAAAAACTAATTATTATTTTTATTATAAATTTGTTTAAAAAATTGAATGATTAATAAGTAATTTTGCTTAAGATAATTTAAGAATGTGTTAAAATATAATATTTAAACTATAAATAAGTGTATTTAAAGAATATTAGAAAAAGTTAAAATAGAGTTAGAGTCTTTTTTATTCACTCTCTTTAACCATATTTCAACTTTTATTTGTCTTTGAATAAATGATAATATAAAAATATAAAAATTATTATTATTATTTTAAATTTGATGTCATATTTAATTTTGGTTTAAATTATTAGACTTATTATTAGTTTATTACATATTAATAGACATTATTAATGTATTTTTATTTCAATAAAGTATTTTATTTTATATTTTATATTATTTTTCTTATAATTTTTATTTCTTATTTATTATAGACATATTTTATAATTATTTAATACCGGTTAAACCTTAACTAAATAATATTATAATCATTAGGTAGCTCTTTTTCCTTATACAAAAACAAAACCTTTTTAGTTTTTGCCTTTGGACGTAAACAAACTACAAATACGCAAGCTTTTTCCTAGGTCAATAATAGAGTTAGAGATGAAGAGGGATAAATACCATATTTTAAACGATAAAAGTTTGTCAATGAGAAAGTTCCATTTTTTATAATTTAAGATATGAAAATTTAATTAATATTTTGAATTATTAACATATTTAAATTATATAATTCAAATGTAATGATGTATTGTGAGCAAATCGTCTAATAACGAGTTACATTTTGTTCAACTACATATTTAGTTATTCATGAATACAATTATGAATCATTCGATTAGTTTTCATAGTAACGATTCAATTAGACGTTAGTGGGTTGGGTTTTGATTAATTTATTTTATCGAGTGATTATTTATTTTATAAATATGTATTTTATAAAGAAAAAATCGCTTACGTAATAAATGATTATTTATTTTATAAAAGAATTAAGAATATGTTTTGATAATTGAGCATTTTAAAAAAAATGTTTTGATAATTGAGCAATAGTTATTGAATAATAACATTAAAATTAATAATAGTAATTTTTAATGTAATTGACAGATTTTTATTTACATAAAATTATTTGGAAAATTTTAAAAACATAATTTTATATTAACTAAAAATTAATACAAAGATGATATTTTTATGTTTGATCCAAACAATACTCGGTTTGCTCGCTATAATTTGTAATAACAAATTAGACTATGACATGTTAAGTTAAAGCTTTGCTGCTACTTTGAAGTTGAAAGGTAATTTGATTCTTTTTATTTTTTATTTTTAAATAAAAATAAAAATCTGTTTAGTTATTAATGTTAATGTAATTATATTTTTATCACTGATATTGATTTATTTTAATATATTACTAAATATATATTAATAAATTATTTTATTGTATTAAAATAAATAATTTAAAAATTAACTTTTCATTTATATTAATATTTATTTTAAATATATTTTAATTATTAAATAAAATTTTAATTGAAATTTATATATTTTGAAGATATTGTAAATTCAATTATATTTATTAATAATTATTTAATTTAATTTAATTTAAAACATTAAATAAAAGTATTAAGTAAAATTAAATTATTCATAATTTGTATTAATAATTAGTTTTAGTTAATGAAGCTTATAATATTAAATTAAATTATTTATATTTCTTATTAATAATTGATATTTTAAATAATTAAATAATATTTATTTAGTTGATAAATCAAGATTATAAAAAGATAGCAAATAAAAACTATTTTCATGATTTTTATAATTTTTAAAATTTAAAGAAAATAAATAAAAAATTAAAACAAGTAAATTTTTATTGAAAAAAGAAAATTAAAATTAAAAATAGAATGGAGTACATTAATCAAGGCCAAAATTACAATGGATATACGCCCCAAAGCGACGCCGTTGTGGTGGTAAACAATCCCTAATCCCTTTTCGTCACCATCTTTGATTGTGCTTTTGTCTCTGCTTGTACCTACGTCCTCTGCAATCTTCCTCCCCGTCTTCTCCCACTGAAGTGAGTTTGATTTGGCTTACTCTTCCTATTTCATTTGAATCACAGGTACTTACCCTTATCCTTTTGAGAATTGAATTTTTTTTTTTGGGTTTTGGATGAAATATTGTATTGTGCTATTCTTTTATGGGTTAATTATCTATCTTCACCTGCAAATTCGAGTTGCTGAAAATTTTATATCAGTCGTCTCTTCTCTGGGTTTTATAGTTTCTTTGTTGTCTGTATGTGATGAAGCTGTAAATTTCTTTTGCGTAAGCCAAGTCGAATAGATTGAAACGTGTGATTATCTTTTTCACTGAGTAAAAGTCGGAATTGTGAACCGTATATATGGAAGTTACAGGAACCCTTTATTGTCATGTGAATTTTGCCTTCCTTTCTCATTGCATTGGTTGGTCCCTATGTTGGCTTTGATGACATATGCTTTGTCTAGGGCCATGAAGAAGTACGGTTTGCAGCTGAGAGTGCAGCCTTCACATCAGAAGAAACTGCCACCTAGGGCTCCATTATCTGCAAAACCCCCTGGGTTTCACGATAATGATGACGATGATGTGGAGACGGAGATTTTGAAGCAGGCTAGTAAGAATAAGTCTCTCAAGGATGTAAGTAAGCCTCTGGATGAATGCACTTAGAATCCCATTTCCTGCTTCTATAATTTAAAATATGTTAACTTGCTTTTTGTATTTGTTCTTCGTTCAATCTAGATCGAAGAACAGCATAAAAAGGCACTGGAAGAGGATCCCACAGTGTTCGATTACGATGGAGTCTATGATGAGATGAAAGAGAAAGTTGCTCGTCCACGAGCACATGATAGGGAAGAAAGAAAGGTAGTTTGATTCAAAAGAGAACAAAATGTTGATGATGTTTAGGAGCACTTTGCTTCTTCCTTTCTGATAAAGGATGTAAGGATTCGTGAGTGTGTAAAATGTGTTTGTTTTGGGTACAATGAGCTGCTATCGGGTTGTGTCTTTGTTAAGGGAGTCATTGTCTCAAACATAAAATTCCTGTGTCCAAACAAAGTTTAGACAAAATTCATTTACGGAACGTTGTTATTCTACTACTAGCAACACTTTTAATGACTTCAATTTCCTTCTTAGAAGTTGTGTTCCACCTAATTGGTGGAATCATGAAGTGCTGATTTTACTTTGACAGTACTATAGAAGTTTTAATTTGAGATCAGAAATTCAATGTGTGAAGTAATTTGTGTTACCTGACAAATCTAATAAATATATCGTGTTTTTTGGTTATCTAATTTACTTGACTGCCATAAGTTAAGGATTGTAATTAACCTATCTAGTTGTTTTGCCAAGGCCTAATCAGCTTTATGCATTGTATTCCACTTTTTATTCCCTGTTTCAGCCTAAATATATTCAAGCTTTGATGAAGAAAGCGGAAATAAGACAGCGGGAACAAGAAATAGTATATGAAAGAAAACTCGCTAAAGAAAGAAGCCAAGAGGATCACCTCTATGCAGACAAGGACAAGTTTATAACCAGTGCTTACAAGAAGAAACTAGCAGAGCAGGCAAAATGGATGGCGGAAGAGCGCCTGCGTGAGCTCCAAGAGGCGAAAGATGATGTATGTATAACTTTTTTCTTGGCTTTTATTTAATGCCACAAGTTTTCTGCCTATCAATGTGGCTACAAGCAATCATAAACATAGTTGCTACAGCATGGAGATATGTGTTTTAATATCTGTGGCTCTGTGCTCATGCTGATAATGTTGAGTTAGTACCGGCCAATGCCAAGTCTTTTATGCAAGTAGAAGTTGTAGGAAATTATCTGAGAACTAGCCATTGCTGTTTGATCTGTTGGCACAGAGCTTTTGTAGCCTTTGATAGTTAAAGGTTCAATCTGTTGTTGTTAACTCTTTAAGGGTAGTGCTGCTGGCTTCTTTGTAAGTTGGCTTTTACAAGAATGCATTTAATAACTTGTTATCAGTTGTTTGAATGTGTTTAGAAGTAAGCCATATAGAAGCAAATGTCTCACGGTTTGTATATATAAAAAGCTCTTTAGATTGACTAAGAGGTTTGACATTGACTTCCTTTTAATATAAGAATGAGCTATATGATCAATTCAGACCTTGACAGGAGGTGCTGCCTGTGTTAGGTTGTTGTCTACTGAATCTATCTATAAAACTAAGACGATTCTATGAAATTATGTTATGAAAATGAAATGCATATTTTTATGTGTATATTTTATAGGTATTTCTAGATTATTACTACCTCAGGACCCACGTTATTCACTAGTTACCTATGGGATTTCCCGCAGCTAATTGGTCTACATTGAGTCTCTTGAGACAATAACACTCTTTATGAGGCCACGAGAACATTGAATATAATAATCAAACAATACGTTCTCAAAACTCAAATAGGTTGTTGTCTACTGAATCTATCTATAAAACTAAGACGATTCTATGAAATTATGTTATGAAAATGAAATACATATTTTTATGTGTATATTTTATAGGTATTTCTAGATTATTACTACCTCAGGACCCACGTTATTCACTAGTTACCTATGGGATTTCCCGCAGCTAATTGGTCTACATTGAGTCTCTTGAGACAATAACACTCTTTATGAGGCCACGAGAACATTGAATATAATAATCAAACAATACGTTCTCAAAACTCAAATAGGCTCTCTTCTTCAGTTTTAAGATTGGCTAATTGAAGTCATATTCTTTGCATATGGAATGAGGGGGACTAATTTTGTTCTTTTTGGAAACCACTCTAACATGAGAAAGATTTCACATTCAAGTAAAAGATATAACAAAACTTAAAGAAAGCCATTTAGTTTGATTAGGAGAATAAATGGAAGACTTTTACGTTGAAAAGATGCCTTTCCAGCATTCTCTTGTTTAAAAGAACTGCTTTTGGATTTCATAGTCCATGGTTTGTGGTAGCAGTTTCCTTTCATTTTCTGAATATAATATGACATTCTTGTCTTTACTGTTGTTATCTTTGAAAGAACTAAGTGTCTTAGTATTTCTTGCACTGTCATTGACTCATTGTGTCACCAACATCTGTCCTTTGTCAAATTCTGTGATAGTATTTGGACGGGATAATCATTTTACTCCTGCAGTGTGCATTTTGTATGCTATTCTTAAACAGAACAAAGTTGGTACAGTAAACGATTCTTTCTTGATAACTTTTCTGATCATTAGCACATTGTACTTGAATCCTGAACCTTAGTTCTCATAAAGCAGTCTCCCTTTCTATTTGTTTTTCCTTCCTGACTTTTTTTGTTTAATTCCTTGGTTGCTGACTAGATTCTGCACGTCATAGTTTCCATTTAGTTGGCCATATAGATATCCCACCAATATATTTACTGGGTTTTGTTGCTCTTCATGAATTGATTTGCAGAACGACCTGTAGATAGTATTTGCTGTAGTATTTATATTGCCTTTGGTCTGGAAGAAACGGTTTTAGTTTGTGGTCATTATTCGGGATGCCTGTGTTGCAGAACGAGCATTCTTGAACGAGATAGAAGTAGGGAATGGGTATTGAGGAGTGGGCTTTTAAAGAAATCTTCTGGTAGGGGGTTGCACTTGCAGTTTCTGATTCTTGTCCGAAAATTGTATATGCATATCTTTTTCCCTCAAGCTTTGTGTAATATGTATTAGAGCAAGTTTTGAACAATTAGTTATCTCAGTCATTTTTCAAAAAACTAGATCAGTCCTGTGATGCCTTCTGTCCCAGTAATGTTTCATTCACAACGTGAATACTGAACAGTATTTTTGCCAATTTGCAAACGCAATCTCTGTTTTTATGATTTCTCTCTGGTGTTTCTTGGCGTATCTTTTTTCTGCTGACTCGTAGTGTGAAACATGTTTATTAAAATGTTGATATTTAAGCATGAAAGGTAGAATATCCTCTTGCTCTAGCTCAGTTGCTGATATCTTTAACATGTTTATTCTCTTCTTCTGAAGGTAACTAAGAAGACTGACATAAGCGACTTCTACTTCAACCTGGAGAAGAATGTTGCTTTTGGCGCAAAAGAAAAGGAATTGAGGAAGAAAGAGGTTAAGAAGCCAGAAAACCGGGATAATGATGTGCCTGCAGAAACATCAAACAGAGATCGTTCATCGCCAAATTCTAAACTGAATGTGGAGGGCAATCAAGGTGAAACTTCTTCTCCTCAAAGGGGAAGGGATGAGTCCTCAGATCATACAGTGGTTCCTGTTGAACCAACTTCAAGCATTCCGGCGGAAGAGACACTTGGAAGGGCAGGTGTGCAACCATCATCAAACGAAACAAAGCGTGATCACCACAAAAGAAACGAGGATGCTGTAGCTGCAGCTAAAGAACGTTTTCTGGCTAGGAAGAGAGCCAAGGCCACTGATGGATCCATCTTCTAATCTTTTTGATGTGATCAAAATTCCAAAGGTGTAACTTTTGTACTTCCAACTACCAAACTTATAGCTGCATCGGTTTCTGAAATCGAATCTCTTCTGAATTATCAGCTTCTTTTATCTCTCTTTCCGAATTTATTGTTTCCTTCATTTAAAAAGGCATCAAATTCAATCACCTGTGATGCCAAATCATAATTATGTGAATTTAATCAAATTTTACTATACTTTAACTAATGCCAATAAAATTAAGGGACGATGTGAGTGAATTTATTTACAACAATTGTTTATACTTTAATATTTTAAAATATATAATTTATTAAAGGGCTAATTACAAATAAATATTCAAATTTTTCTCAATTTTGTAATTATGGCCTAAATTTTAAAAAGTAGCAATAAAATATTTAAACTTTTAATTTTAATCCAAACTTTAAAAAATTGTAATAAAATGTTCAAATTTTTTATTTATCCAATTATAACCTAACATTAGTGTCTTTTTTAAGTTTTGTCAATGTGAATTGCACGTGTTTCAAAAATCCTAATTTATTTAATAAAAAAGTATGCAAAGTATTTTTAAAATATAAAGTTATAATTAATTTTTAAATAACCAACTAAATTATCATAAATGACAGTCTTTTAACCTTACTTTTATTACATCATTTCATAAAAAATAATTGTATTAAGATAATCACAAAAAGAGCAAACAAAAAAGGAAGAAAAGAAAATAAAAGAGGAAAGTGAACCAAAATAAACTGGCCTGTTGGTGACGTCTATTATTTCTTTATATCAACCAATTTAAAAGGAAGAAAACAAAAGCATTTCTGTGGCTGTAGGTGAATCCCATCAACGGCGACGCTGTCCCTCACACCTTCTTCGCTACTCCGGTTAAAGTGACAAAAGCATTTCTGTGGCCTTAGGTGAATCCCATCAACGGCGACGCTGTCCCTCACACCTCCTTCGCTACTCTGGTTAAAGTGAGTTCTTTATGGTCCTTTCTAGTTATACTTCTTTCGCATTCATTTAAATTTCTTTCGGTCGGTCCTAGTAGTTGGCAAGTGTGGGTGTTTCCTCTAAAACCCTGTTTTGTTA
>JAOSBL010000008.1:6910060-6922760 GCA_027568915.1 Erythroxylum roraimae
TGTTTGACTTAGTCAAACAGCTGATTTTGGCTGATCAGCTAATTTTTTAGCTGATCAGCTGTTATCCAAACACACCCTTACTAGCTCCGAGTTGACATACAAGCTTTGACGGGCACGCTGGTAACGGATGTCCCATATATTTCTATCGGTAATCAGTTCCCCAAGAAGCAATCTTTTTAATTTCCCATATCTCGAAGTCAAAGCTTTTGTTATTTAGAGTAACTTTCTGTTGTAATTTCCAGGATTACAAAGAGAAACTTTGCTTCTTACTTTGTGAAGCTTTGATAACTATGTCTTCCTACACAAGACCATACTCGTCTCAGTCCTATGCACCCTCTGCACCAACTCTTCCTGAGTCCTTGGAGACAGAGAACACTTACGATTCTTCTCGGCCGAGCAACTATGGGCAGCAACAGCCGTCTAATATGGCCGCTTATGGATATGACCTGGGCGATTCTTCATATGGGTACTCTGGCTTTCCTCCAGGGACAAACCCTGATGTGATTAGGAGCTTTCAGATGGTTGATAGAGACGGAAGTCGTTTTATTGACGAGAATGAGTTGCAACAAGCTCTGTCTTCTGGGTACCAGAGGTTTAACATTAGGACTATTAGGTTACTAATGTTTCTCTTCAAGAATCCCTACGATGCTTTACGAATCGGTGAGTTTTGATTGCCTTTTCCCTTACTTGCATTTGTATAGTTTGTGATTAAACAAGAATTTGAAGGTTATACGTGAACTTGTGGATTTTTGATTACATCATCCCTTGTGACGAATTTCCAAAATTCCAAGTCTTGAACTGATTTTGCTGGTTCAGATCATGGCAAGCTCAATCTTAAGGTTATTTGCGCATGGGATTGTGTTCTTTCTTATGGCATGTTGCTAAATTTTTATGCATCGTTTGAAATTTCTGGTTGAACTAAGTCATCCTTCCTTTTTCATGTCAGTTAGCAAGATCTGCACCAGCTTGACGTGTCCTGAACTAGAATTACCTTGAATTGTAAATATTTTGTTGCTGATTCATTGTGTTGATTTTCAAATTTGTAGAAGGACAAAAGTAATCTCGAAACTCAAGTCTATATCCTGGAAAATGCAGTTTTACACGCCGATGGTTTAGACTTCTGAATGAAAATGATTTCTCTTTGCATATCTTTCACATGTTCAAGTTTGAAACAGAAGGGAGGCTTGATGCTTTTATTTGTTTTTTCTTTTGGTTTCGTCTCCCTTTCTGGCACTTCATTCCTGTCACTAATGTGTATGGTGGTCTTTGCTGAACTATTTTGATGCAGGGCCCAAAGAGTTTGCTGCTTTATGGAGTTTTCTTGGTCAATGGCGTGTGAGTACTTCCATCTTCTTTCCTTTTAGTATATATTTCCAGCTCCCGCTAGTGTGAATTATGGGACGAAGTATATTTTATACTTCTGTTTAACAGTGAAGCTTAATAAACTAAAAATTGCAAGAACTTAAATATTAGGTTAATATTATCTTTATAAAAGCTCTGACCCTCAGAGCTTTGAACCACTTATGAGAAATGTGGAAACTGAAGAGATTATATTACGTTATGCCATTCTGGGCTTTTTCCATAACATAAGCACATCTAGTAACAATATTCTATCAAGTGTTTATGGTATGTAATCTTTACTTATCACGTTGCTAAGTTACTGTGGTATGACATCGAGTGTTCTTCCTGTCATGGGATATGATTATTCTATTCAATGTGTGTTAGGAAATAAGTTTAAGAAATTTCAATTTTTGATAGTCTGTTTCTAAAGGAAGGAACATCTTGGTGGCTGTATAGCTTCATCACTAAGCCACATCAAACTCTTAATTTTCTAATTTTTTTCAACTAAAACCTGGAAAAAGAAGTTGTGATGTATATTTGGCTGTTAAGGTCTTAAAGGATATCTCTAATAGTCTGCTTGAAGAACTCTCGTTGTTGTTTGGTGCAAACTGAATATGGATGTCTCTGTTCAACTTCTCGTCATCTTAAATTTTCCAAAAGTCCTTATTCTTATATCTTTGGGCTTAGTTATCAGAATGATCTCTTCTGAATTTCTACTTGCAGGGCATATTTGAGAGATATGACAGAGATAGGAGTGGAAAAATTGATTTATTTGAATTGAGGGATGCTCTTTTTAGCCTTGGATATGCAATCCCACCTTCTGTTCTTAAGGTTCTGATATCCAAGTATGATGATGGAAGTGGGAAAAAGATTGAGCTCAATTTTGACAGTTTCGTTGAGTAAGTGTCTCATCTGAAAACCTCCCACATGCATAAGATTTGTGGAACTTTACACCTAATAATCTTTTGCCTTTTTGGTTGATTTTCAGATGCGGGATGATTTTGAAGGTGAGAGGTCAAATTTTAGGAGTAACTCCTTGCTTTCTTCTGTCAGTTTATGTTATTGGATGATTTTATTATGAATTTGACTACATATTATGTTTCTGAATAAGCTTTCAGTATATTGCATAACTGCTGATGGGTTCAATGTTAATTTTGGAAGGTGTTATAATGTGTTCATAAAATTTAGATCTCTGTCCTTCAAGCTGGTCTTTAGGGAAGGTGTTATAATGTGTTCATAAAATTTAGATCTCAGTCCTTCAAGCTGGTCTTTACTTTTGGCTTGTGTTCTTATCGTGCACTTGAACTACTCTGATCTCAGGGATTAACTGAAAAATTTAAGGAAAAGGATTCACGTTATACTGGCACAGCTACATTCGGTTACGATGAATTCATGTCAACGGTCATCCCATTTCTCGTGTCTTATGATTGACCCTGAAAACTCCTCAAATCTTTGTTATGAACCCCAGAAACCTATCTTGTACTTTTTTAGTAATTTCACTATGGTTTTGGTTGATTTTTTCATTAACTTGTTTTGGGTAGAAACTTTATATTGAGCAGTGAGGAACCAGGAATGTGAATTTATTTTGGTATGTTGAGCCAACTGTGTAATCTTTGTCTAAGTCTTGTACAAAACTCTTAATCTTTGTTCCAAGTGAGCAGACGTTTCATGTTTCATTTTGTCGTAACAGTTAAATATTTTAGTAGGCGACCAATTTTTGTAGTTTCTTTGTGATTGTGACGAAAGCACTTATTCACTTTTGATTCGTTAAGATGAATATCCATTTGATATGATGATTCAATTATAAATAACTCTTATGAGATTGAGAAATATTTCAGATCTTAAAGCAGCAAGAAGTAGGCATCTAATTGCTGAATTCTGCTGGTTGAGTGTGACAAGCATTTCTGGTTAAAATTAATGAACTGAACATAAACTTTGAAACAACCACCCATTCAAGGGGACAAAAGGAAGCACCAACCACAGTGACAAACTTTTCAAACGGATTGGCTTCTGACTTTTAATTCTTGAAAATTATATTTGGTAAAACTTGATCTTTGTGCAGGAAAAAGAACAAAGTCGATTGCTTTTGATGCCAATAGATAGCTATTCGTTCAGGGGAAATGTGCATGTATGCTTCAAGTCTTGCTATTTTGCATCATAATTTTTAAGTAGATTCTCAAATAATTATCATTTTTTGTTAGATGGGAGAGACGAAAGAGAGAATAATGGAGGCCCTTCACACCAAGTACGATAGTAACTCCAAAGACCTTTATACCAGGTATAACTGACACTAAACTTCTATGAAATGGTAAACATATGGAAAGGAACATCCATTTTCTTATTACTAATTTGCTGAAGAATTGGTAATCTAATGAAAGCTGCCTCTAATCTTGGTCTGACCTTATTACCTATGTTCTTCTGTAGTACCCATCTATCGATACAATTATTAGTTTCAGATTTAACCTGCTCATTTACTTTCTACTCTCCTACATATGAAGCTTACGAACATTCGGCCGGTGAAGAAACGAACCCCTCCTGCCTTTGCCCTCCTGCAAAATAAATTTGATGCGATTTGTTTATTGGTTATGCTTATGCAAAGTCAACTACTAGCATTGTAAGCCCTGTGCTTCGTGGGACAGTACAGCAATGCATGATCTTTACGTATCAAACATAATCCGTACGCATTATTCAGATACAACTCAGCGTGAAAACTAAAATAACATATAGAGAAAAAGAAAGGCGGTTGCTTTTGTGCGATGGTCAAGACGTCAAGTGGAATCGTGTAGGCTTCAATCTTATCCTCCTCTATGGGCCATAGCTGATGCAAGAATTATCTAATCTACTATGAATTCAGACTGCCTCTGTGACGTTGATAGCCACTACCACTAGCGTCTGCATATTTCGAATATGAAACAAATCTCCACACAAAGACACGATGTAAATTAATATAACTTAAAGTTCCATAATTTCCACACAAAGACACGGTGTAAATTAATATAACTTAAAATTCTTATATCTGCAGCCACCAAAACTATGCTGAGGGGTCAAATTTTGTATCAAGAAGCAAATCCCACTTTGCTTTTGCCTACCAACATCTCAAAAAATCAGCAAAGGCGACAACTTGGATAGATTGCTTGATGGGATGAAACCATAGCCACAGCCATGGCCATTTAAGATATTTTATTATAAAGTTTGATTATTTTATCCTAGAATTTTGAAATCGACATGGAATTGGGATCAGTCCAAGAAAGGGTGATGCTGCCAATTTTCTTTTCGATTGAGATAAAAGGGTACAGACAAAGAGGAAACCATCTTTACATATAGAGCTCACATTGAAAGACAAAAGTGGTGAGGAATCAACCTTTTCCTGGGGTATTCAAGGGAAAATTCAGCAACTTTTAAAGAGCTTTCTGACCAGAAGAAGGAAAGTAGTGGCTTCTTTACCTGATAGAAGCAAGAATGGACTTTTGTGTGGTTGAAGATAGCAAGAATTACATTCAAAGAAAAGATTCACACGCATGATTGCAAGTGGAGATAAGGAGACGATGGATACCCATTTCTCTTCTGACATCAAAATTAAGACTTCATGTAGCCACTGGCACATAATTTAAGACTTCAATAACAGCAGCCAGCCAGATTCATGCGTGCATCAAGTGGTGAGAAGCATGATTATGGTCTGGCCTATCCAAAAAATGCTTCAAAATTTCCAAAATGTCAACCATATTATTTGCAGATTTTTTGGTAACAAGGGGAAGTGAAATGCAGAATCAGAACTTCAACCTCAAACAATAAAATGGTTTCAGATTCATTAAACCGCTAGAATGCCAAGATGCGAGAGGTCGGTAATATCTAGTATCAATCGATTCTAATTATCTGATGTTGTCATAACTATACTTGCAGGCGCTAACCAGAAACAAGGAGAAAGGATGCATTTCTAGACTCCAAGCTAATAACATAGACAAGACGATTACATAACACAATCTTCTTAAAAAATTAAAAATGAACATAGAGATGAAATGTGTACAAGATTGAGGCAAAATATGTAGCTCACCTACAAGAGCTCTGCATTCTAGCATGATCAAACATGGGTTAGTTTGTGCTATTGTTATCTCTATCCTTGTTCGACAATTAGGTGCTTCTAAGCCCAGATCACGTATGCCACAACAAAGATAACCATTGCAAAGAAAGAAAATCCCTGAAACATTATTGGAAAATGCAAAAGCTTCAATTTTGAATCAAATTGGTCTTGCCAAACATATTAATAGTACCGGGAATAGAAAAACAATGCGACTTACCTTCCTCCGCGCAGCAGAATAGTAAACCAACTCCGGAAGATTACCCTGTAACCCAATATTGTAAACTGGAGTACCATCGGGATACAAGAGACCATAGTTCCTTTCTGAAGTTGGACCGGGCTTTAAGTCCTCATTAAAAAGTGCAAAAACATATACGTCAACTGGAACTGAAGGTTTTGCTGGTGTGCCTTGTTTTTCCTGTATTTTATTTAACAGATTACCATTGTATAGGCCTGCATTTTCTGGTGTAGCTCCTGCTTCATCTGCATCACCTTTGGACGGCCACCCAGTTTCCGAAATTCTGACTTCAATGTCTGTATGGCCCATGGCTCTAATCGCAGAGTACACAGCATCAATTTGAGCATACAACATGTTGTCATAGTGAAGATTGGTATTAGAATCTGTCATGCCTTGATTTGGCTGGAAAAGTACATAGTCTAAAGGCACCTGACCAGGGTTGTCCTTATATGCAAAATATGGATAAGCATTAATGAGGAAAGGAGAGTTGATTTGGGAGTGGAAATTCAATATGGGATGGATATATTGAGCAAGATCTTGCCTGAAAGTCCCTGAAGAAGGTGGATAGGAATTGCCTAAGATGTTTAGAGAATGCGCTGTTGTGACAGTGACTTGCTTATCTAGCCCAAGATTTACTAGAGTGTTATACACTGTTTGCATCGCTGGAAGGAGGTTAGACATCAACTGCGTATCATTGGAGCTAAAGACCTCGTTTCCTACGGTGATACAAGTGATTTTGGTCTGAGGAAGGTGCGTCTGAACATTCTGCTGGATCCAACTCTGAGCTTTAATGGGGTCTCTCATGTTTTGTATGCCCTCATTTCCAAGTCCGATAATGAACTCCACATTGGAATTGGAAAATGCGAGTAGGACATTTGGATCAGCGTCATAAAGCTTTACTCTGCTGATGTTGAGGGATTGAAGAAGGTAAGCGACACGGGAAGGTGATGGAAGATTGTTGGCGATCTGGCCATAGTTAATCCCAACGCCAAGCCCATTCATTTGTACGGCTGAATCTGAAAACAAAACGAAAAAACAAAACAGATGAGATACTAACAGCACAGAAATGATTAACTTGTCGAATGCAGAAGATTTATTTACGAATTTTAATAACAAGGAAGAAAACTTTCGTATCTAATTGAGGAAGTATCCATCTATTCTGGTCAAAACATTGTGAGATTGGACCCAAGAAATGGAACAAACGCCAGCACCTTTTTATGCAACAAAAATGTTCAAAAACCCACTAACAGGATCTTCAATGAATCACAGTCTTGTTAAATCTCAACCAAAAGTTCAGAATCAGAAGTTTAAGTCCAGTTGTTTTCATGCTTCCGTTGAAAGATAATTGAACTCAATCACAACCGTATGTTGACGTCTCATACTTGAAACCATTAATAACACAAATTTGACGCGCAAAGATGTCATCTTTCTATGCATTTTCCAGGGAAGTGAAAAGGGTATCTGGATAAAGCAAGAACAAACCTAGAAGAATGAGAACCAGAAAGAGCAATCGTAATAGGAAAAAGCAGGTGGCCATCTCTGATCTGACCTTGGTTTAAAACCAGACCAGCAGAAGATAAATGGCGACCACCACCACCACCAGCACAACCTACCCAACAACAACAACAACAGCAGGAAAACAACTGTTTCAAACTAACACGGAGAATTTTTATAACTCTCGTACTTATATAAGAGTTTAGAATTCACTGTGCTCACTTGGTTTTCGGTGCTGACAAGGCTCCACCGGGATATTTTTTTTTTCAATGGTTGATTGTCATTTCGAGGATGATCGTCTGCACTTGCTTTCTCACACGTATTCAATGTCCATGGAGTCACAATTGTCTCTTTCTGGGTGAAAGTCACAGGTGATTTTACCGTCGTTTCCTTAACCAATTACCCTTTAATTCCCCTAATCTTTTTTTCTTGATAATTGTCGAAAGAAGGTGACATGTATTTGTCAGCTAGATTTGGCCTTAGCTCAGGTCCTCAAGTTGGTGCCAACTTGCTTATGACTTGCAATTTATCTGTCTGATCATGCGAGAAGAATTGAGCTCGAAAACTTTCCGAAGTTGTTACGAAGATAGTGTAGCCATTTCTGACAATTAGATAAGAAATTAACCACTCTTTACCAATTCACTCCTCACAACTCCTTTGGCCCACTTTTGTTTGTTTGTAAAATGTCAACAATCTGTATTTTCCGAGGTTGAATATTTTAAGTTTTAATTCTTGAGTTTGTTATTTAACTTAAAATCTATTAATTTATTAATAAATTATTATTTATCATTAACATTTTATAAATATGTAATTAAGAACCATTTATTAAAAAATGTTAACAGAAAAGACTTGTTTTATACTCAGTTTTACCCGTAAAATAGAATTTAACCGGTCCTTCATCCTTTATAAGAAAGAATAGTCTACAGCCATCAGATAAATATAAATTAAGAAAAGTAAACTGACGTGTCTTACTATCTAATTTCATGTGTTCCTAATCAGCATCTTGACTATAGAGAAAAAGAGCTGTCCAAGGCAGCCATTACATGACTCGAAAGTTTTGATTTTATATTTAACCCCAAAATTTCAAGATGAGGTATAGCCCTTCAAGGTGCCGTCCTCAGAATGTATGAAACAAAGCATATGGTGGCCAGAGGAAAGTATAAAAGGGCAACTTTTCAGAGGCAGGCAGAGGCAGAGGCATAGGATAAATAAATAAATACATATATATATATATAAACCACCGCCGACTCCGGGATGGTCGGGCTCCTTCTTCAGCATTTCCACGTGCTTTTCTTAGAATTTTTGTAGTTTCTCAATAATAGATTTCTTTTCCAAAAAAGAGCATCTTACGTAGGTAGGTACATTCTTAAATTACGTGTTCCAATGTTTATGACACGGCAAGTGTCTTGCATCGGGAAGTAGCAGAACGTCAGTACTTGAACCGCTGCCAGAACTTTCTGACAATTTTTTCTGTCTTCATCGCACCTCATTAAATTTTAGCTATCTATTTATACAAAATTTACATGAATAAATGACATAGATTTAATAAGATTAAATAGGGAATGAGAAAATAGTCAGAGAATCCGTCCCCTTGAACTGACACGTTTATATGTCAAATTTCTTTGTTACAGCATCATACCATGATTTATAATCTTATAGTTATTGTTCAGAGTTCTGAGATGGGATCAGATCACTTAGTCTTTAATCAGTTTTTAATGTATTTCATTAAATTTTATTTACAAAAGATTCCATGCGGCCATTCATCCTCATCCACTGTTTTTCATCTCAAAACTTTTCTTTGTCGTCACTCAAAGAAATCAAGCCAATTTCAGGGGCATTTTCTTACTTAGAAAGGGTGTGAAAACTGAAAAGGAGACTGCAGGTTTCACCTAATTTCTTTCATGGGCCTCAATTTGGTGCACATCTTGGAAACCTCCTATAATTTATCATTATATTTTTCTTTTGTTAAGCAAGCGGTCATAAGTGCAAAAGAATGGGTGAGGTATCTAATCAGAGCATCGTTGGAAAAAGCTAGCTGATGCCATGATTGGAGAAGTTGAATTGGAAAGTGAATGGAAAAGAAAGGCATACGATGATGAGTGAGTGACTCGATTTCCTATCTAGTCTTCAACTGTGAACGGAGTTCAGTGGACGCGCTAATCATTCTTTTTTCCCGAAAAGGTTATATTCACAAATCACAATCACAATCGCTGGACCTTTGCCCTCGCTTGTGACACAAGCCTCCGCGTAAAGAATGCCTAATTATTAATTAAGGTGGATTTGTCCTTACGCCTTAGAATTAGGCTTACGTGGCCATATTAAAAGTATACAATGTTTGGTGTGATTGGATCGTTTTTTGGCACCTTATATGCAATTTTTGTATTTTAACTTTTAAAAAAGACAATTAAAAGAACATAATTCATGCTACAAATAAACAAATATTCTAACCAAAAAAAAAAGATAATACTATCGATACATATTTATTCCAAGGAATGCCTCTTCATATCTATACCGTAAAAAATCAAGAGAATTGTATGAAACACATGCCAATAATCTTTCCGGATCGGAAGTTAATAAACCAATAAGATAAGAGGTTTAAATTTTAAAAGGTTTAACCGATATTAAACCGTTAAAAAATTGGTTAAAAATTAAATAAAATTTAAGAATTTAAAATATAATTAAAAAGTATTATTCTCACTTATTGAAAATTTTAAATTTTGATTTTAAAAGACTATTACACTAAAATTAATTAGTTTATTTTAGTTTATAAAAACTTATTAGTTTACAAAAATTGTCCGATTAATTAATAAACTGATCAATTTTTAATAATAAAAATTATTAAACTAAATCAAATGGAATAATTAAAAACCAAACTGAAAAATTGATCGATTCAAGATTTTTACTATAAAACGGATCAAATAGGTTTAGTTTTTAAAACATTACAAGTTACTACAAGCATAAGATTTCTTTAATGGTGTTTGATTAGCATATCTTTATATTCTTTGATTGGAAAGAATCTATTCTATCGATATCATACAAGCAAGTAATTTTAATTTTGATAGCTCATTTATGATGAAGAAGCAATTCTTGTTTCAATTTTAAATGTTACAAAATTGAGATATTTTAATTATTTAAATAATTAAATTAGAAGAAATTATAATTTGATAATTATACTAAAATATTCGTGCAGACTGTGTTTAGTAAATAAATCTCAATTTTATGAAGGACAAATTAAATAAGAAATTAATTAAGAAAAAATATGTAATAGTTTCGTCGTTTTAGGCGGGACAAAGCAAATAATAAAATTAATTAAGAAAAAAAATGTTATAGTCCCCTCGAAATGGAAAGAGACTTGGAGAGTTGAATCGAAGAGTGGGGCTATGTTAAAGCACAGCAAGACCCAGTATTGTTATGATTTAGGCGCAGTAGTGTTGAAACTTCCAAAGCTTGACGACGGAGAATGCAAGATGGAGATTGGTTACTGGAATCCAGGCTTCTTGACTAGCTTCTTCTTCTTCTTCTCTGTTAGCAATACAATAGCATCGCATATACATCGAGTATGGCAAGGGGAGAAACTGAAATTCTTCCCGCCTAGACGGCCACATTTGGTTAAATGCGAAACGTTGTCTTCTGTTATAGATTGCAGACGCGAAACAAAGCCAGGCGACTTGACAATTAAGTGAGACCAAAAAAAAAAAAGTTACAGACGACAACGTTTGGTAGTAACCTGAACGTTTTTGTCTTCAGAAAACATCCGTAATTGCTCTGCTTATAGATGTTTCAATCCCTAACCTCGTGTTACTCTGCTACTTATGATTGTTCAGTTGGTGTGGTGCGATTGGTGTGTTGCAGTGGAGGAGATGTATGCTGTTCCTATTTATCTCATCCACATATTTATGTAAATTTCACATCAATATATGGATAAGATAAGTTGATATAGTGTTGAAACAGGTGATGATCGTGATCTGATCATGTTGCATTGGAGTTAGGTGTGGTGCAGTTCTCATGGTCAGTCTGGCACAATTCTTCTGGTCCCCCGGTAACCTATTTGTTGTCTATTCTCGTGGTCTCCCAACAAGCCATTTTTTGTTGTTTATTATGGTGGAGCATAGGCAGCATGTGGTCCTGACCACGGACCACCTATTTGTTTTTTTAAGTTATTTATCAATAGGATTTGTCTTTTATTTTATTCTTTGTCTATCAATTCTTGCATTTATTGTAGTATTCACATTTAACATGCTTAAAATATTCTAGATATATAATGGGTCACAGATGATTCATAACGAGTGATTAATCAAATTTCATAATCAATCTAGTTATTTGGACTATTTATAATTAACCAACTTGGAATTAGAAAACCGAAACATCATTGAAAAATCAACAAAACATTTTGGAAAACTTTAGGTGAGTTAACAGTTGGCATAGGAAATGATAAATTGTCTAAGGAAATTTAAAGCCCACTACGATAAACCAGTATATATATATATATGTGTGTGAAACCATGTGGAACCTTTAGAAAGATAAGGAACCTTTAGTCCACAAATAGTGGTGGTAGGGATTGTTAATTCTAAGATTAGATGAAGGTAAATCTAATAAATTATATGCAACTACTGAGAACGAAGAGGTTATGTTAAATATCATTTTTAATAACGGGGGGTTTCTAATACCTCATATTGATGTTGGATATACTATATAAGAATCGAAAGGTCTTTCATGATTATTGTTAGGATAGTTTCAACAACAATACAAACCAAACATATCTTAAGGAAATACATGGGAAATAACGTTTATATTATATTTTTGTTTTTGAGTTATTTTCTACTTAATTAACCATAGTTAAAGTAGCTTATATATGGGTTTGTATGTGATTATCAAATTGTTATTTACTTGTCTTTTGAATGGTTATTTACATGATATTTGTTGGGTTATAGTGACTCAATACAGGGCTTTGAAGTTATATTATAGTGAATACTTTAAGAAAGATTTTGAAATGAGTTACGAGGGTGGGTTGTCAAGTTATTATGATAAAGTGGATTTTGATTTTGTCAACTATAGATAAATTTCTGAGATAGAGAAGGAACTTGGATACTTTCGGGTTAACAAATCATATAATAAAGTTTAGGTTTTTAGAATAAGTCTTTAAGGCTCATTAAATCTAATGAAAGCTATATTAGGTTAATCAACCTGTTAAAAATACATGAGACAATTAAGGCGTATCTCATATAAAAACTTGATGATAATAGGTAATGGTGAGAATGTTGTGCCTTATAAAATCGATACAGATATCAATATAGAAGAGAATAGTAATGATGGGGATGCAGGCACTTATGGTAATGAAGCTAAAAGTGTTAATGAAGTTGAAGGTGATGATGAAGTTGAATGTGTTAATGAAGTTGAATGTGATGATGAAGCTAAAGGTGTACACAATACATTGGATGTTTCAATTCCAGATGGATTGTAACACCCCACTCCCATGTGACCCGAACCCGATATCATTGGTGATATCCGAGTCCGTGCCCCGCGAGGGTGGCGTACTACATCAGTCAGTAAAA
>JAOSBL010000008.1:6940987-6955319 GCA_027568915.1 Erythroxylum roraimae
AATAATAAGACATAATAATCATAAATTTATGTTATTGGGTAATAATAAATTTCAATAATAATCAATACAAATAATAAATTTGAATCGTAAATAATAATAATACTAATCAAACGACGAAATACACTTACATATATATATAAATGTTTATGTAATGTATTCTGAAACTTTTGCACTACAGGAAATCTAACATATATATGTAATTATAAAAGTGGCTGAAGCTTTCCTCTTCCGGCTTCAGTAACGACGCCTGTGGGTGGGTCTCACAGGCGCCTCATCTCTGTCCAAATTTAATGCCCAACGATGTCGTCTTATTCTTTGGACAGAGTAAGACACGGTAATTTGGACAGGTAATCTCTCCCCCAAATCAGGTGCCTACGTTATCCCTGAGGAAACTACTGCCGTAGCTGTGGATTTTAAGAAGTAGAGCCGCTGCCCTCCCTAACCACAAGCAAAGGTAACTGCTTGAACCTGAAGTGAAGCGATCTCCATAGCCCCTAAAGGCCTGAAATTACTGATAAAAATAAAATAATCCCATTAATTGGTAATTCCTTGTATTTTGTTTTTGTTTCTCTCAATTCCTCACCAAATCGTGACACACGCTTTCTCTCTCTCTCTTCTCTTATTTGCTTGTTTCAACACTAAGCATATACAAGAAGGTGGGATAAAGATTGCGAGAGAGTTAATGATCATCACGTCCCACTAAAAGTCTATTCCTCCAACCAAAACTCCATTTATCAATTCTCTCTCTCTCTCTCTATCTCTATCAGAAAACTCCACACATCATCAATCGCAACAACATCAGCAGCTTCTACTTCAATCAATCTGATTTTGTTTTCTTGTTTATTAGTGGGAAAGACCCATTAACAAAGCGAGAATCTTTCTTTGAAAATTTCAATCTTTTTTATATTTTAAAGCAGAAAACAGCCCTTTTCATTGCCAGCCATGACTGAGGTCCTCCACTCTCCTTCTCATTTTCCTTCTTCCCCAACCACTACTCATTCTTCTTCACCATCGTCCTTATCATGCGCACATTCACCGGTAGGTGGTGAGGGTGAAGACGGAGGAAACGAGCTTCTGGTGACGTCTGAGTGTGATCCACAAGAGGAGTTAGAGAAAGAAAGAGAACGGAACCAAAGACATCAACTTTCTTTGTTGGCTTTGATTTTTGCACTTCTTAGGAAATCTTTGTTGGCTTGCAAGAGCGATAGGAGGGACCTTTGTGCTATGGAAATCGGTTGGCCAACTAATGTGCGTCATGTTGCGCATGTTACCTTTGATAGGTTCAATGGATTCTTGGGCTTGCCTGTGGAGTTCGAGCCGGAAGTGCCTAGGCGAGCTCCTAGTGCTAGGTACATTTTTCATTTTTTCATAACAATGTGCAATGTGAGTTGTGTTCTTTTTCTGCACTTATTTTCTGTTTGGTTTTATTTGGTAGGTTTCGCATCTTTCTGGTTTTTGTTCCCTTTTTGAGATGTTTGTTATTGTTTCTGCATTCATTGACATTTTCAAATTACTTTGTGTTTGATTGGTGGTTATTGCATGCTGATGTTTTCTTGGTTTGTGCCAATTACAATTCTTGAAAGATTTTCCAATTGATTGGTTTTCTTGTTTCTCTATCTGTTGAATACATGATCCAATTGCTGGATTCATTATTGTGGTTCTATGGGCTTTCCAGCTTAGGATATAGTGGGTTTTCGTTGCTGATGTTTGCTTCCATTTGATTAGTATTTTCGGAGATGGTTGGATGGACTTTGGTGGTTGACTATGAGACATTTTCGTTTGTCATTGATGCACCGTATAACTGGATTGGTTTATATTTGTTCGCTGGGTATTTGATATCTGGATTGGAACTTTACCACGGAAGTTGACTCCTTTCCACCAGTTTCTATACCTTGTGCATATTATCCCATTAATGAATGCTTCTCTGCAAGTTTCGTTTTGGTTGCAGCACTGTATCCTATGGTTGGCCTTATAGGAAGTTAAAAGCAGCTGTTTCTGTGAGCTGTTATGTTATCATTTGACTACTTTGGTTCAATAAGTTTTCTGATCCTTTGATACACACGTGCAGATATACTTGTGTTCAAGTCCATCTTGATGTTGGTTTTCTATTCATCCTAGCACCTATATCACTATTTTGTTAATTTCTGTTTGTAATTGTATTCATGTCCATCTGAATGTACTGTTCTAGAACACATTATATACGTGCATATATACTTGTGTTGAAGTCCATCTGAATGTACTGTTCTAGAACTAATTCTAGCTGAAGGGATTTTCATATTGTGGATCAATGTGACTGGTCTGAACATTTTGTTTAATTTGTTCTAGAGGTTCAGCCTGCTTGTAGAGTTCCTCATTAAATTGTCTCTTCAAACCCTCTCCTCTTATTTAGTTTGTAAACATTATTCTGTTTTTCATTACTCTGGCTAACAGAAGAAGATTGACGAACTATTGCTGTTTGTTCACCATCCAGAAGTTAAGGATGGCCTGTCTTCTTCCAGTTGCCTAGCCTCTTGATTCTGGAGTAAAAGTTGATCTTCCCTAGAAGCTGAAGTTTATGCTTATTGCCCTATTTTTATTGATCAGTGTTTTAATAAATGTGATTGTTCCTTCTTGCTTAGATTCCTCAACTATTTAATTTGTATGATTAATATGTTGCTGTTTGGCTTTTGATATATTGTTTCAATCGTGCAGTGCAACTGTTTTTGGGGTTTCTACAGAATCTATGCAGTTATCATATGACTCCAGGGGGAACAGTGTGCCAACTATACTCCTGCTTATGCAGAGACGGCTGTATGCTCAAGGTGGTATGCAGGTACACCACCTTGCTATTTTCTCTATTAATATAAAATTGGAAACTGGAAGAATAGAAAAGCTTTTCTCTTATAAAGGTAAGTTGTTTAATGTCCAACAGCCAGATCCAATCTATATTGATGCTTTTATAATTGAATTGTCAATAATTGCTTCCAGGCAGAAGGAATTTTTAGAATAAATGCTGAAAACAGTCAGGAGGAGTATGTTAGAGACCAATTGAATAGAGGAGTTGTGCCAGAAGGCATTGAAGTACATTGTTTAGCAGGACTCATCAAGGTATGGCTTGTCTTAATCTCAGTTCAAGTTTCCGTTCCATGCATAATGCACACTCTGTATAACCTCTTTGATAGTAGTAGTATCTGGTCCGAAGCATCTCTCGACGAAGAAGACATGGAAGACCCATATGAAGCCCCCAATTGCCTTTTCTACTTATTTTTGTTTTGAATTAAGGTTCAGAAGTTGTTCTAGCTGATTTCTTTTCCTTGGTACTGGTAGTTTATTTTTCCCTATTTTCCATATGTTGGCTAAAAGGTAAAAAGTTGCAATATTTAAACATATCTAAGTAACTGGGATTTGGTACATGTTGGCAGCTTGCAGTTCTCTGGAATTTGCTTCCATTATAACCATTGTCACACATCGCATCTAGTGCTTCTTTGGCCATCACTTGATTCTAGTTAGTTGTTTGCTATTGCTATCATTAACAATCATTAACAATATCATCTGTAAGACCTTTTCATACAATTATCGCTGCCTCTTGGTGAGCTATAACCGAATACCAGTTCACTGACACGGTGACATAGTCTCAACTATCACAACGGTTCCTGCCACCTCACACCCGTTCACCTCCATCAGACTAACTTATCTTCCATCAATGATGTTGTCTCACCAACACTGCTATTTTTGCTTTCTATCATCACCAATATATGATGAGTATCTCCCATCTTACTAGGGGTGTATGATGCTTACTGCCAAGATATCTTCAGTTCTACTGGATTGCATGAAAAGAAGATACTGTTCTTCTTTGACTTTGTGGTCTATATTTCTTGTTCTTGTTTAGAATATGAATCATTTTCTTGTATTTAATAGACTTGCTTCACTGGTTTGGGTAACTATAAAAGTGAGATCTAAAACTGTAACTTGGCAGACAAATTTGCAGAACTATAGACCTTGTAAATGGTTGACTTGTATTAATTTCTTCAAGTTAGTAACATTTCCCATTATTATGCTCCACTTTTGCTATTCTTTCTTTAGGCTTGGTTTAGAGAACTTCCAACTGGAGTTCTGGATTCTTTATCTCCAGAACAGGTAATACAATGCCAAACAGAAGAAGACTGTGCTGAGCTTGTGAGGCATCTACCCTCAACAGAAGCTTCTCTCTTGGATTGGGCTATCAACTTGATGGCTGATGTTGTTGAGCAAGAACATCTAAACAAGATGAATGCACACAACATAGCCACGGTTTTTGCACCAAATATGACTCAGGTGAGTGTCTATTGTCACTCAGACTCTAGAGACTGAACCTTTTTTTGGTTGGCAATATGCCAGGTTTATGTTATAGTGTTCATATTTAAATTTTTTATAGTAATTTTTTCTATGGTTAGTACATCAGATTTTTAATGGTGTATGGTGCATTGGATGAGTCTTTCCTTTGGATCCTACTTTATTGTTGGGTAGATTCTACTTTATTCATCTGAATAAGCAATGAGTTTATCTATCAGGGAATTCATTAACTTTAAATTGAGGTGACCTGTGACCATATATATATCCTTGGTAGTAAAATGTTCAAAGGGAACAGAATTTGCGGACAGCATCACTGGTCAGTTGTTGACAGTCTCTACCTGTTCTTAATTTTTGGCAGATGGCAGATCCTCTGACTGCACTAATGTATGCAGTTCAAGTGATGAACTTCCTCAGGACACTTATCTTAAGAACATTACAAGAAAGGAAGGACTCTATGGTGGAATCAAATTCAGCTTCACGTGATGAACCATGTGATGATAATGGTCATGAGAGGCCTTCTGGGTGCTGCGTGAAATATAATGAAAACGACAATGAACTGCTGGAGCTAGCCTTCGTGGCTGAAGAACCTGTCGTAGAAAGTTCCTGCAATTGTAGTCATAACAATCTTGTAGGCAATGGGGGAAATTGCGCTTACACAAATTCTGCCGGGAAGCTTGTTTCTCGTGGAGATGAGTCTTGTGAGACTGCTTCTAAGGCTGATGCCTTCAGCAATGAAAAATGTGCTGGAGTTAATAGTGTTGAGAGCATTTTTCGAGCAACTACTAGAAATGGCAAGGCCGGTCATTCAATTAACTCAAGTCATGAAAAGGATCCTTGCAAAAGAAATGTGCCGCAACCTGTATCTATTGAGAAAGCTCGAGAAATCAGCAACTTGAGCCGCATAAATTCTAGGATGGAGCGTATTGAAGCTTGGTGATGAAAGAAGTCTACAGTTGTTTTGGTTTAAACTCATTGCATGAAATGGTTAACCGTGTATGCTTGATTTGTAAGTTCTAATGAGTGTTTGTAACTTGGTCATGTATGTTGTGTCCTAAGTGGTTTTGTAATCTCATGGAGGCACTTTCATAGTGTGAAACTAACACATTCTACTTGAGAATTCCTTTCATTAGCATGGCAACAGCGATGTATTAAATGTGTTAATTTCTTAATTTAACTTTATGTAATCCCAACAACCATCTCAATCCTTAAAATTGCCAAAACACATGACACGTCTTCAATAATTTTAGGGTTTTGTTTCCTCCAAGTCCAATAACAATGGATCAGACCCTGTGGTGGTACATGCCTTATCTGCTGCACTTGGATTAGGACGTACAGATTTTAATAGGGAATCTCCAAAAGATTTTGAAATGATGTGGCAAATATCAATACACAGCTACTTCCATATGTATGAAGTAGAAGCCCTGATGTATTCTAATGGGCCATCTGGTGTATGAATCATTGTTCTGAAAATGAAAGGATGACGGTAGTCACTCATTTTCACTGTATAATTGAAGATGTATGTGAGTATTAAGGCATCAAAAGCTCTTGGTTGTGGTTCAATCACCCTTTTATCTCGTTTCAACTCCCAAGTTTGGTGAAATTAGGCGTCCAAATGATAAGGCAGGGATGTATGCAAATTATGAATTCTTCTTTCCATTCACAGATTTGTATCTTCGACGAAATTTTGCATTGCAGAGTCAAATTGAGATATACCCTTGTCACTAAATTACTTTCTAAAGCCAAATAGAGAAATTGATTATAGCTTGATCTGTGATTTTAGTTGTTGATCACAGGAGGGGTGATGCTCTTCTTCTAATAAGAGATTGGTAATAAAGTTTTGGGGTTGGGATCAACCTTTTTGAGTCCAAGATTGGTAATAAAGTATTGAAAAAGGAAAACAAAACCATAGAAAATGAAAGCTGTAAAGGTAAACATCATTCTCAGATTACATCATAGGTAAGGCAACAGTCACATCAGCATAAAATAATACTATTAGAGCGTGCTTCGATTGAAAACTGCTAAGAACTTGAGCTTCTTTATATTATTCTACAGACATACCAAAATGAAGGGAGGGCGGGTAAACTTTTCAACCTCAGGATTTTATAGAATATGCCGATTTCTGTTTTGTGGTTGCCAGAGAAACCTTGTTTAGTGCTTGCGAGTTGCAGAGTATATTCCTTTCTGCATGGAATGGACGCACACACCTCTTTGCCTTTTCAAGTACTCGTATCTTGTGTTGTGGACCATTTATAATTTTTCAAGTATGGTTAGTAGATTCTTTGTCTAATATTACAGTGTCTCTGTCTCATGAATCTCAGTTATTTATTGATGCAGATCTCTCGTGAGTCCTGCATAAATAAATGACTGAGATTTATAGGATAAAATAAGACACCATAATATTAGACAAAAAATCTCACCTCGTTTAGTTCTTATGTATTTTTTAGATGGGGTTCAAGCCATTTAAACATGATATATTGGTTTTTGATTATCTTCTTCTATTAAGAAAAGAAAACATGAGCTGTCAAATATGTTATATTAACATTCACATTTGAAGTTGTATTGTTAGTGTAATATAAAACTATTTGATCAAGTGAAACTTTCAATTTTCTAGTAAAAATTTTTGCTGACTAGTGAAATTTAAGAAGGTTCAGGAATACGCAACTTTAGTCTTAATTAATAGAATAACTATTTTTAATTTCAATTTTTAACTATAAAAGTGAATTAATTAGTACGATCAATGGATAAAAAATTATAAGAAGAAGAAATTATGGTGTATAAATTTTGTATGATAATATACAATTGCAATAATAATATCTAAAATTTTACATATCACAAAAATGAAACATAATAGTGTTAATATTTGTAAACTCGACCAGGATCAAGTTGAGGAGTATCTTAGAGGTTACGTGTATTTATGACAACCAGATGGATGCATATAAAGCTCCAAAACCTTAACCAACTGAAGACCTGCCACAAAAACCTTAACCAAAGGGACTTCAAAAGAAACAGATACAAGCCCAATCCCTCTCCTAATTAATAGCATCTTCTTCTCCCTATTTGATCTTTTCAACTCTCTCGCCAATCTCGTGCCTCCTCTTTTAATCTGCACTAAAGACAAAAGGAACTACCCAGCCAATCCATGGCTGCTTTTGGGAGCCTCCAACGCATCTTCGAGAAACCATTGCCTGAAAATCCCACCTTCATCGAGTCTCTCTCGTCCTGGAACCAACTCAAGACTGTTAAACCTCCGGACCAACCTTCCTTCACTGACATATTCGGTGAGCTTCATTTCAGAGAGAACTCACACTCACCCTCTTCATCTTTTACAGACATATACCCTCAACCACAAGTCTCTGATCTCGACAATAATTGCCATATAGACAGCAAAAAGAGTCCTTTACTCACCCCGAAGAATCAGTACAATGGCTGTCACAAGAGCGGCGATAGCTTGCAACTGTGCACTGAGGGACTCGGTTTTGAAAGCTCTGATGATGTTGAGGACTTGAAGAATGACATGAATGAAGATTGGAGACAGCGAGATGGGAAAGTGAGCATAAGAAAACTCTCAACGCCAGAAAATATAATTGTCAAGTCGAGGAGGTCAAGGTCGATCAGAGAAGCATTTCCTCCGCCGATTTCATGCATAGGAAAAAGCGGGAAGCCTTGTGTTTGCTTCCAGTCTTACAGGAAAGATGGTCGGTTTGTGCTAAAAGAAGTAAGAGTTCCTACCCAAGAATTTTTGCATGCATGTAGAGAAGATGGACGGTTGAAGCTACAATTCGTCCAGCCAAATGATTCACTTGAAGAAGAAGAAGGAGAATATGAGAACGATGGTGAAGAAGAAAGCACTTGCACAGAAGGTGAAGAGCAGGAAGACAGTAGTGGACAGTAATTACCCATTGTTGCAAGTCGAAGAAGTAAAAGGAAACGTTCAAAGGCAGGAAGATATTTGGTTAGCTTGCTCGAAGAGGTGACAATAACCTAAAAATGACTGGCTTTTCGTTGATGTACTCGAGTTCCCCTGTTTTTTCTCTGATTCAGCCGTTTCGAAGGCTGAATTTCACTGTCAGTTATCAGGTTAGATGGAGCGCATTAAGTTGTCACTAACTATGTTAATCTTTAGTGTAATCAATGGCAATTAGTCAAAACAACAAATTAAAATCCGTAATTGTAGACAGATACAGCTGACATTATTATTATCATTATCAGTAATTAGTTAATATTGCAGTTTTATCAGATACGGATCAACGCATACGAAGCCACCTCAAAAGGGCTAAGGCGATTACTTTTTGGCCAAGAACTCCTTTTTTCTTTCAGCAGAAGATTTGCGTTGCAAGTTCTGACCAAAACAATCTGCATCTTCAACTACAACTACAACTACAACTACGGCACATGTGACACCACTACCTATCCTACGTCTAACATAACACTCCAGCTAAGAAAAAGAAAAATAAAAAAAACATGTGATTCTAACACCTGTACTCCTTTTGGTTCACATGTCATGATTTCAGTGACCAGACACTCGACCACCGTGATCCTGAAGCCACCTGTACCAAACCAGGCAGTAACCTTAAGAGGGGAATGGGACAGAATGTTCAAGATATCTTCTTTCTATCTATTTTCTTTGGGGTGAAGTAAAATACATTGGTAATTCTACAAAGTATACACGGTACACTCCAATTAGTACCCGAAATACAAGCTCTGGTCCTTTTGAACCATTCCTTGCGAACAATATTGAATATGTATATAATTATGTTCTAAAATTTAGAAAGAATTTAATCTTTTTATTCTTCCTAACGTAATAATATTTTAAAAAATATATAATTAAATCTCATTATAAAAATATGCATTCATGGTGCATTATGATGAAAGTAACTATTAAATTAATGTTATAAAAACTACCTTCTCCAGGATTTGTCATTTGTCAAACTTATAAATTTTTATAGAAAAAATATATACATATTTAATAGTGTATATACATGTTATGTAGATATAAACATAAAATGTGGAAGTTCAAACGCATCATGATGAAACTTTATAAGAACATAATATATTTATTATTGAATCTATGATTATTTATTTTAAAAATTAGTTCCTCCATGATTTACCAAATTCTGGAGACACTAGCTCTCAAGAGCCACCAAAGGGAAAATAAGATACACGAGATTTATGGTGAAGCAGCCACCTAAAGATCCTCCCAACGTTTAGCCACCAAAGGGAAAATAAGATACACGAGATTTATGAAGCAGCCGCCTTAAGATCCTCCCAATGTTTAGCGTGATGTTATCACGTTGTATAATGGGAAAGCGAGCCACCGAATAAGTTAAAGAGTAGAATTTAGTTTATAACGCCGATCACCTTGCATGGTTTTGTATGAAGGTCCACAACTATGACATAATCTGACACAGAAAGTCTTCCAATGAGAGAGTCGTGGACCACAGCAAATGCAACATGCTACTTTACTTTTCCGATTGCGAGAAAGAAAATGAAACATGCTGCTAACAATACAACAGGATAGGAGGATAAGGAGTGATGTTATGTGAACCAGAAAACAGATGTGAGGCTAATGTTCAATGCCCCAAGACTGTCTAGAAGTATCTGAAACTTTCATCTTCTATATCTACAATTTTCCCCGTAAATTCAGGATATACAATCATGATAGGGGAAATGTCCAAGAAGAAGATTATTTATTACCTTTAGAACGACATGGTCTACAATGGAACACGTGGCATAAATCACGGAGAGGGATTACTGCCATCCAGTGTCAAAAGCACTTTGTATAGATCTGGACGTCGATCACGAAATACCCCCCAGCTATGTCTCTTCAATTTGATTTTATCCAGATCAAACTTGGCAATAAGAACAGATTCCTTTTTGTCATCAGCAATTGCAACTATTTCCCCAGTTGGCCCTGCTCATCCAATAATGTAGTGTAACAAATATCACTGGCCCAAATATCAAATACAACTCTTAAGACAATGAAGCAAAAAATTAGTACCTGTTATAAACGAGTTCCCATAAAAGGTGATCTCACTGTTTCCATGCTCTGTCTGGATAATTTCCTTCCCAATGCGGTTTGAAGCTACAAGGGGTACCTGTATTATTAACACTCGCATCAATGTCCTTTCTAAGGTGGCATTTCATATTCAAAGATCACAAGTGAAACACTGAACAAGATATGCTTCGGTAAGACAATGTGTAATTAACTGCAATACTAGATATTCCATGATGATGATGATTCCTCTTTCACGACACTAGCTTATCTCCAAATAAATGGAATTGTTTCGTGGATTGAATGTGAAAAGTATAACATTTTATTTTAAAAGTTACACCAAGTCATTAGCATTTTTCTTAAAATATAATACGAAGTTACTTTGATTAAGTTTGCAGATATAGAGTAGAGCATTAGTGTTGCAACCAAGTAAAACAATAAAAAACAACCATTTCTTTGATCGTACATCATACTACCCAGTCAATGACATTATTTGACAGCTAGAAAGGACTGTGCAAACTTGAAAGAATAGGAATAGGATATTGATCACATTACCACATTAGCCCCCGCATGACCCTGCATCACCCGCTTCCAGTGCTCACATGAATCAAGTCCATCATCTTGAGGTTCAGAGCCAATTGCTGTAGGGTAAAATAGTATCTCTGCACCTTGCAGCACCATAGCTCGGGCTGCCTCTGGAAACCATTGATCCCAGCATATAGCTGAAGTTCATTAAACAAGAAAAGTGAGAGAAAAAAGAAATTAGCAGCTCCAACCTTTTCAATCCTCAACTCCCTAATAGGAAAATGTACACAAAAGCAGCTTTGCTTCACTTTTTGTCTACAAGCAGATGCAGACAATAGTTATGCGATGCACACAACATAATTGTTTTTTTTTTCCTCTTTATACATTTAATCCAATACAACATCTTGTTTAAACAGAATTATAAGCATGGAGAAAAGATCATTAAAAACTCTGCTGATTAAAAGATCCAAGTCCAAAAGAAAAGGCCACAAGACAATAGAACAAAGCCCAGATCCTTACCAACTCCAATTTTCGCAAATTTCGTTTGGAAAACCTGTCAACGATAGAATCAACAAGTAAAAAATTGTATCAAAGACCATAGAGTCTAAAAGACGAGAATTAGTTAGAGATTGTAGGACACCAACCTTGAAGCCTGTGTCCCCTGGATTGAAGTAGAACTTTTCCTGGTAACCTGTGGTCCACACAATTGTCATGTAACAGTTGCATGTAAGGCATATAGATTAAAACCATGGAACATGCAGCGGTTGATATACCTGGTCCATCTGGAATGTGAGACTTTCTATAAAGGCCAAGGTCAGTCCCGTCAGCATCAATTATGGCTATAGAATTGTAATGGGCGTTATTTGCTTCTTCAAAGAAGCTGACAGGTATAACTACACCCAGCTCTTTTGCCAGCTTTCGCATCCTGCAGATAGACATAAAAGAGGGTTGATTCAAAGGAAATAGACTAACAAGTGGAAATAATCCTTTTATCCTTTATCAAGAAATTGCTAACAGCAGTTTATGCAAGTTACAAAAAACCCAGGAGCTAAACATGTAGAGAGTTTTACCTCAGAATTGTAGGATGGTCCTTGTAAGGCTTAGCTCGCTGAAAGTAATCTTCTCGTTGTGCTTGGCAGAAGTAATAGCTCTCAAATAGTTCCTGCCATGAGGTTCAAAAAGTTGAAAGCGCAAATAATATAAAATTTCATACATGGAACTACATTAGTCACAAAAATTTTGCAATCAATTTATTACCAACAATGAGATACCATACTTATTTATTGCCAAAAAGAGCACATGAAATTCTTCTCCTCCTTCCCCACCCAAATTCTTGTTTTCCTATTCCCATAGGAAAAAATCTGGAAAGTAGTCTCTTGGACTAGCAATAACTTCACCAACTCAACATGTAAACTATCTCTATCCAGTCAAAAGATTCTAAATTACACAATATCTTTCAATCATTTTGTAGAAGCCAAGGCCTAAATACCAATCCCACATTGCTGCTCATCTGGTTGGATAAGTTATGAACCATTGCCAAAGTTACGCATATCCCCACTGTCTGGCTCCTGATGAATAAGCTCTTTCTCTGTGGCAGATTCCTTAATTTGCTATAGTATTCTTCATCTTGTACTTGTGAAAACATGAGTCAATCTCTATTCTAACTTCTTTCATGCCTTGTTGCACCTCAAATAATAGGATTTCCTGCCTCCCAGTAAAAATATGCTTCCACAGACCAACCTTGCACTTTCAAGAGAACTCTCAGTTCATGCTTCAATAATTGTTAAAGCTTCATAGGTAGCAGATTGGGGTAAAAACAATTTCTTTCCCTTTAGGTGATTTGCGAACCCAATAAAGGGGCTATATTTCCAGCTTATAGAAAACTTTCACTAATATAACTTGTCAAAATGTTGATTTTTTTTTTTACTTTAAAAAGTTATAATGAAAACCAGAAAATTTCAATTCAAAAGTGAGAAAGCTCTGTATTCCTGTAGCTGGATCCTCCGAAACCATAAGAATCCTTAGTTAGAATGTGATAAAGGGGCTCCTCACTTCCCAAACAGATCCTCCTACATCTATATATAACCCCTAGTTTATCAAGAATACCCAAGAAAAACATAAAAAAACATAGAATGTCAAGTTATAGCTTCTATCAAAATTGGTCCAAAAGAATAAGACCAAGTGACCTGTGAGCAGCTTCAACATACGTTCTAATGGCATTCCATCCTATTCTTTTCACTATAACATATAAGTTACATTTTTGCGTGAACTGTTGTTACCACTCACTATGTCTGTTTTTTTTTTTTTCCTGCAACACGCAATAGTTATTCCTAAATTACTGCTATCACACTGTGGTTCCAAAACTATGGAGAAACTAAGCCATTTAGGCATTTTCTTTCAACAAAATCAGATTATGTTAAAAAAGTCAGGATACAGATTTCATGAGGAGGAAATCAATGTCAACTCTGAGAACTGGAACATAATAAAGAAAATAGAAGTTACAATACTTGATTTCTTTTCATGGAGATAAGCAAATATCTTAATAATTTGGCTATCTCCCAGAAAATGACTTATCAAAGTGTGAATCATGGTGTGTTTGGCATAAAAGATACGCTATTTGATGACAACAGGTCGTTAAAAAGTTGAGAAAAACAATACAATAGAACTATAGAAGGTATATTCAGTACTAATGGATAGAATTATTGCACCACAATTGAACATGCTCAGGCACAAACGTACCTGTATGAGAATGATGTTCGCACCCTTCCCATGAGCATCTCTAACCAGTCTGCATACAAGGTATAACCTCAGTGGACAAATAACAAGAGATAGCCTCTAAAGAAGAGATGCCAACTTTTAGAAATAAAACACCAATGAGCACACCCAAAAAGAGCAGATTAACGTGAAAAAAAAAAAAGAGAGTAAAAATCAGTGGAAGAACATATGAAAAGCAAAGAAAACGGAGGGAGGAAGCAAAACCTTTCGGCGGTCGCGAGATTAGTGGAAACGTCGTCGGTGCAAGCAAATTGCAAGGCGGAGACAACCACTTGCCTAGATTTTCCGTCGATGTCCATCGCGAATCTCGCTGATTTGGTGGAACGCGACTCCCCCTTCTAACCTTTTGCTTTGGCTTTTGGATTGGGCGGTGCAGTTGCTCACTGCAAGGAATACTGTGAGCTGTTGGGCCCGTTCTATTCTAAATGCTTCGACGTTAAAATGTTCAAATTTACTTCCCAGCCTCTTTTGACTGTTTGTCGTCAGTCACCAACCAGCACTTGTATTATTATCATTACGTTTTACATTGCTGCTATTTTGCCGGCCGATGAAAGTATGGATAATGATCGATCTTTTTGGTGCCCCTTATTTTTGGGTTGTTTTACTTTGAAGACTGCCTATTTGAGCTTATGTGGACAAAGCGAAGTTGTTTCGAGAGCTCCCTGGCATCGGATTTGGAAGTGGGTTGGACCACAACGAATTAAAGTGTTCATGTGGCTATGTTTAAGC
>JAOSBL010000008.1:6964215-6993945 GCA_027568915.1 Erythroxylum roraimae
AACTATTATTCCTTAGCTAGACTTCGAGGGCTAGCTGAACCTCCCTACAATTACCACTCACAATATCATAACCGAATACCTATGCCTCCCCCCTCTACCACCTTTTATTCCCTTCTCCTAACTAACTTCCACATAACTCATCTCTCTCCTAATTTCCCACTTTACCCTCACCTAGCCACTGAATTCGTATTCCTCCTCTTGCTATTCCTCCTCTTGCTATACTTCTACTGGAACGTTGTTGAGAAATCTAGTCTCAACATTATTCCATCCCAAATGATTCATATTGGTAAGGATTGTAATCTATTTCTTCTACAAACAGTCATACAACTGACATCCTTATAATAGTAAGGGGCCCAGTCTATACTCATATATGAATGAAAAGGATGTTCATATATGGCACAATGATAGCACGCACCCGATAACCCTTATCATGGTCTGTCAACATCTTCACATAGTTTGGAAGATTAACAATTTGTATCATCAAGTCTAAAAATGTATGATTATACTACTAATCTTGAAGATGCCATATAGAAGAAAGCTAAATTATTCACAAACAAAGGAAAATGAAATAAAATAAAAAAAATAGGAATGATTAAATAGAAAATAAATAATTCCCAATAATAGTGCCAAAAGCTTGGTCAAGTCTATCTGCAAACATATAGAATTAATTTTGGTAAGTTATTAAAATTAGAGTATTCCAGAGTATCGATCCATGGGAACTATATCACTATCATCACTATATCTATAAATCCTAGTCAAATGATAAAACTAAATAAGACAAAGAGACATTAATTCACTAGACTGATAGAAATAATGGAATTAAACAAGAGAGGAAATTTAATGAAGCAAATGTTAAGGATTCAGGATTCACTTATATGAGATTTCAATTATCAAACTAGATTACTTATTTATGTTAAAATGACAATTAACGTAAAGTATTTATGTCCTCTCTCAGGGAACACAAGTATATTCAATTAAGTAACTACCAACTCGATACATAATTCAACTTAATCAAATTCATTAATCTTAATTAATCATTTTAGTTATCACAATAGTCTGGGATACTTTCATTCTTTAATGCTAAGGTATTTATACTCCTAGTGCACTAATCATAATTTACTTCTTGGTTCTTCATATAATCTCTTTGATTAAGTCTATGATGATCACAAATAAATTCAAAATTAAGAATAAAGAGAATAAATTTAACTAATAAATAATCAAATTATGTATTAATAATTTAAGAATTCATCTTAAGCTAACCCTAATTAGGAATTTAACTACTAAACATGATGAAAGCAAAACATAAACAAAAAAAGGTTAACATAAAAGAAAGAAAGGGAAAAAAATAGATGAATTGTCACGGTTTCCTCCGATCTTGCTCCATGTCTTTCTTTGATGCAAAGAAATTATAAAACTACAAGGTTAGTGATAAAGAAGGTTGTCACGGACCTCCCAAAAGTCCCTATAAAGAAACCTCATAATACTGTTTTTAAGTTCAAGTTACATAACAGAGTTCTAAAGTGATTAAACTTATAATTTTGTTTGCTTTTAAAGTGTTAATTACGATAATCAACTTTTATTACACTTCCGGACTTATGTCGATTTTATTTTTTAGGTGCATTTTATCATGAGTTTGATGTCAATTTTACTTCGTGTTCAAAGCTAATTTATTCTGGGTCTTTTAGAAAATTATAGCCCTTTGAATTAACTTTTAAATCACCCTGAAGTCACCTCAATCAGACAACACAAAGAAAGTTATCCTCAAATATATGTTTTCTCCTTAAAATCATCGCCTACAAAACAATTAATCAAATATATAATTTCATATAATTTCATGTAAAACATGTTATAAAAATATTAAATTATAACGAACTTAACCTCTATGAACATGCAAAATATAAGCTTATCAAAGCTCCATAAACAATTTTCATTGGAATTAAATAGTAAAATAGTAACAAATTCTCTTAATATTTGTATTTATAGTGATTTTGTCAAGTGGTAGATAGAGAGGTATTCTCATTTCTAAAATTGGAGCTTGGATGATAGTGAGTTCAATTAAGTAGTTTTTTTTCTATAGTTTATAAAAGGTTTAAAGGTCATTTTATAGTAACATCATGCGTGTGGTAATTATCAATTGTGATGTTTTTTTTAAACTGGATTTATTTATTGGGATAATCCTGCATCACAATTTAGAGTGTCTAATAAAAAAGCAGGCGACCTATCTCAACTATTCCTATTGGGATATCTAGTAGCTGCTTTAGCTAACAGGTGGGCTACCATATTAACATGCCTGGAAATCCAGGTAAAAATAAAGGACCGAAATCCCATAGCTGTGGCTTTGCACTCGTCCAAGATCACTCCCAGCTCGTTAATGCCGATGCTAGCTCCGTGGAACCGTTGTACCAAGTGAAGGCAATCGATCTCCACCTCCACTGATGTAACGCCAATGTGTATCAACCAAGATAGGGCCTCTTTGAAAGCTACAGCTTTCGCAATAAGAGGGGTGTAATATGAGTGGGAAAACCCAGAAAAGCAATTAACAAACTGACCCCTTTGTCCCCTTATGACTACGCCATATGACCTTGTCCCCTAAGCATCGTGAACTGTGACATCAAAGTTGCACTTTACAGCTCCATCGGTTGGCCCTGACCATCGGATGTCCGGTGCATCAGCCCCTATTGGTGTACCAGTAACTCTAGTCTAGGCTTGGGCATTTTTCCATTCTTCAAGGGATCTGTGTGAGGATGCCACTATAGCCCGGGGGTTTAGTCTACAATGCTGCCATATGAAAGAATTTCGGACTTTCCACAAGTGCCACAGAAGTACACAAGCCCGACTTACCTCATCTACCTGTCCCTTCAAGAGATCCTACAAAAAGGTAAGCAAATTTGGAGCAACAGGATGTAGAGATAATAGATCCCAACATGCTCTAAAGTGGGCACAATGTAGCAAAGCATGGGAAATTGTTTCAGTCTCGTCACAAAAGGGATAGTTGTCCTCAATTGACATTCCTCGTCGTCTTAGGGTCTCTCCCACCAGGATAATCCCTCTATATGCTCTCCAAAGAAATTCCTTCGTTTTGGGAGGAATGGGTAGATGCTATAACTGCGTCCACGGGCCAACAAATTCCTCAAAAACAGTGGTGCTTAGCCATTCAAGGGCTGCTCTATAACCAGACCTGACTGAGTAAAACCCATCTCTCGTAAAATGCCATAGCATCTTATCTTGGTGATTTGTCAAATGTATAGGGATTGAAAGAATTTTCTCCACATCAATATCACAGAAAAAGCCTTGTATGTATTGTATATCCTATGTCCTCTCATCTGGTAGCATTAGGTCTTTCACGTTCATATGTTCAAGTCCCTCCACCATTGGTGAGCGGACAAAAAAATCTACATCTCCCGGTAACCAAGGGTCCTGCCATACAAAGATGGTCTCTCCATTTCCGACTCTCCACCATGTGCCTAGAGCAAGCAAATCTCTAGCTTGTAACATACTCCTCTAAATAAAGCTGGGATTATATCCAGTCGTTGCTTCCAGGAAGGACGTCCTGGGAAAGTATTTAGCTTTGAGAACTTGTATTAGGAGGGAAGAAGGGTTATGAATTAGATTCCAACCCTGCTTAGTAGCATTGCCATATTGAACTAGTGTAACAATCGGAAACCAAGACCACCCTCTAGTTTTGGCCCACACATTCTATCCCATGTTAGCCAATGCATTCGGTCCCCTCCATTGGTTTTGTTGCTCCATCAGAAAGAATTCATCATCTTTTGAAGTGCATCACAGGTAGTAATTATGATCAAGAACACATTCATACAGTAATTGGGTAATGCTTGGGCTACTGCTTTGAGAAGAATTTCTTTTCCTACTCTTGAGAGAAATCGGTTTTTCCAACTGCTAAGCCTCCCTTTCAATCTCTCCTTTAGAAAGGAGAATATCTGTTTCTTGTTTCTGCCTATAAGGGAGGACAACCCCAGGTATCTTTCATGATCCAGAGGAGTTGTAACTCCTAGAAGGTCTTTCAGCTCTCTAGCCAACCATAGCCCCACGTTGGAGGAGAAAAAAATTCCAAATTTCTAAAAATTTACCACTTGCCCAGAAGCCTTTTCATAATCTGCGAGTATTTGTTTAATTGTCAGACAATCAGCCATATTTGCTCTAAAGAAGAGAAAACTATCATGTGCAAACAGTAAATAAGAAACTGACAGGACTCGTCTCACAACTCGAAGCCCATGCAAATTGTTGTCTTCTTCTGCCTTGCGTAATAAGAAAGTTAAACCTTCAGCTCAAAGAATAAATAAGTATGGAGAGAGTGGATCGCCTTGTCTAAGTCCTCATTTTGGTGCAATTGGACCCACTTCATTTCTATTTAAAAGAACACTTTAGTTCACCAAGGTAACACACAACATGTAGTCAATCCATTTGTGATGTTATTTACCAAAAAATTGAAAATGTCAATAGTGATGTTACTTTTAGATTTATGGCTCACGAAATTCGATTTGATTAAATAATCAATGGTCAGCAAGGTTCTCTTTATAACCACTTACATGTGTGGCTATTGAAAAATGCTTGCCCACGTGCCATTATCAGGTTTTACTAGGGAGTCAAAGATGGCTCTTCACTATACGTCATTTCTGTTACTAATTGAGGAAAAAAACATAATTAATATCGAGCAATTCCTCTTTTCAGGGATGGCAGATCGATTCAAGCCCGGCCTAACTTGAACCAGAGGCTCGAATGATAATGCAAAAGTACGTCGTTTTATTTATTTTTAAATAGAAAACGACAGGTACCATGACTCTTTATTTTTTTAAGAATTACATATATAGTCATCAAGTTGTTTAATCATCAATGTTCTGCTGAAATCGCAACCATAATTTTGAGGGTCAGGTCTAATTCGTCCTTCTCATTTGTTTCAACTCACGTAATAAAAAAAGAGTAACAAGCAATTAAACACCATTATAAGATTAGGAAAAAAAGTTGTTCTTCTGAATTGATATGATTCTTATTAGATGAAACATAGTTTTCGTCCTCTGAAACAGGATTCCACCATTGTAGCTTTCAATTTGTCACGGCCATCGTGTTCATGACTTGAAAGCTTTCCCCGTAACATGTTAAAGAAAGAAGAAGAAGACGACGCAGAAAATATTGATGTGGTCAGTACTCCGTCATAGCATCAAATCTGGGAATATGAAATATGATAACCTTTACATATGATTTCCTATTGACTTGAAATGGAATGATTGGATAACAACATACATACCATTATACACACTACTAAGTTTCCAATGCCGATGCATGTCCTTCGAGGAAAGCACGTTTAATAACTATGAACAATGTCAAGCTGCAAATCAAGTCGCACGTATTGTGAGGTATCGTGCTCGCCATTTCAACTTGCTATAGTAGAATGAATAGCTGTCAAATATGATCCATCCCTTTGTTATTATAAATTGCTTCATTATCATGTCCATTGATCACTATCTAGTTCCAGGAGAATAGCAGAAGACAAAAGATGACAAGAGTAGCTGCCTTGGCTCTAGTTCTTGGCCTTATTTTTATCAACTTAACAGCCCAGTGTTATGGGCAATTGCGAGTTGGTTTCTATGACGGGGAGTGTTTTCTTGGTCAAAGTGTTGAGTCTATTGTACGGAGAGTTGTGACGGGGAGATTTAACGGTGATCCAACAATCGTTGCTGCTCTTCTACGCTTGCATTTTCATGACTGCTTTGTGAATGTAAGCTTTTGTGACTCGTGGAAATTATTTCTGTAAATCCATTCACATATTTATTCCAAAAGAGTATTTTTGGTTTCATCGATGGTGAGTTAATTGCAAAATAAGCCACAGCTGTTTGTTTCAGCAATCTCGTACAGATACAGTAGGTTCCTTGTCTGTAAACTCACGTACATTTGATTTAATGTATCAAGGGCTGTGATGCGTCATTACTGTTAGATGGAAAAAATAGCGAGAAGACCGCACCTCCTAATCTAAGCGTGAGAGGCTATGATATCATTGATGAAGCAAAGACTGCTTTGAGATTTTTTTGCCCACAAGCAGCCGTCTCCTGCTCTGATATTATTGCTATGGCTACTAGAGATGCTGTTTTCCTGGTAAATTAACCATCTCCAAACACGGCCTGCATATAATATTATGACGATGATCATGACATTTTAAGCAGTATTCTTCTTGTTGCAGGCTAAAGGAGGGTGGTACGAAGTAGAAACAGGAAGGAGAGATGGCCCTCAAACTTCAGCTAAAGATGTCAATCTCCCATCTACCGATTTTAATGTTTCTCAAGCTGTTGCAGCATTCAGGGATAGAAATCTTAGTCCCACAGACATGGTTTATCTTCTTGGTAATAACTTACTGTATCTCACTCTCATTCAAGAATGTTTTTTCATCAGTAATTTGGTACTCTCCGAATTTATGTTATTATGCGTATCTGTTGGTAACACATAGGTGCTCACACTGTTGGAGTAGCGCATTGTTCTTTCTTTGAAGATCGTCTCTACAATTTTCAAAATGGAGGACCAGATCGAACAATGAATGAAACACTGCGCAAGGTGTTACAGGATACGTGTCCTCAAGGTAGAAAAAGTTTGAACACAACCATCCTTGACCAGAATCCCACCAGTGCTTTCATTGTAGACAAGTCTTACTACCAGCAAATACAAAACCACTTTGGAATTCTCCGAATTGATCAACTGCTGGCTTTGGACCCCATAACCCAATCCACAGTGGCGAACATAGTTAGCAGCGATGACTTCTCCACCAAATTTGGTGAAGCCATGGTTAAGTTGGGACGTGTAGGTGTCCTCACTGGCGAAAAAGGGGAGATCAGAAACTCATGTCGGGCAGTAAACACATTTCGTCGTGCCAATCGTGATTAATTTAACTGAGACTGGTTGTAATTTGCCCGCATCAGTCTACTCCATTTTATTCTGTTTTCTTGTTTCTTGCATTTTCCGCTCATTTGGGTCCATGCGAAGTGGGGATTTTGTATTTGTTATTCGTTGTAACGTCTATAATTCATTTAAAATAATGACAAAGTGTTTCCAACTGCAAAAACAATTACTTTGCAAAGCTCGTCCCAGAGCAGGCCTGAAAAACCAATGTACTATTAAAAAGATTACCTTTTTGGCTACATCAGTGCCACCCTATAAATAAGCCAGTAACTCCATCTTATTCATGGGGAGTCTTTGATCACCATGGCCTCATCCTCAGCTATTTTCACCTCCAAATTCTTGTCAGTGCTCGTAGCTTCAACGGTCTTCGTCCAGATCACCATAGCTGCAGACCCTGACATTCTCTATGATTTCATAGTCCCTCCTAACGTAACCAACGTCGATGGATCCTTCTTCACATTCTCTGGCCTGCGTTCCCTTGTAAACGCACAGCAACCACAAACTTTTCAGATCTCAAAGGTTGGCATGAATGAATTCCCTGCACTTAATGGACAGAGTGTATCGTATGCTGTTCTTCAGTTCCCAGGTGGGACTGCTAATCCACCCCACACACATCCTCGCGCAGCTGAGCTGCTTTTCCTTGTCGACGGTTTTCTTCAAGTAGGTTTTGTTGACTCAACCAACAAGCTCTACTTCCAAACCTTGGAAACAGGAGACATATTCGTGTTCCCTAAGGGACTTGTTCACTTTCAGTACAACGTTGCAGGGCAGAAAACTGCTGTTGCTATTTCTGCTTTTGGGAGTGCTAATGCAGGGACTGTATCGCTTCCTAGCACCCTTTTCAGTACCGGGATTGATGACACCATTCTGGCCAAGTCCTTCAAAACTGATACTACCACCATTCAAGCTCTCAAAAAGGGTCTCTCACCACAGCCTTGATCAGGACTTCCTTCCAAGTCCGCATAGCTAACTCTTCTCTGCTTGCTCGTCCGAGGAAAGATTGATATCATTCCTTAGCTACCGCAAGTTTATTTTTGTTTCCTTGTATTTTGGGTCCAATAATCTTCAAATGCTCCCCCCAAAAACCAATTATTCATGCAAAAATATTTAGCCCGACCAGGTGGTCGAGTCATGAGCGTCGTTATTAGATCCCCAGTTTCTATTAACTGGCACATAACAATCTAGACTTAACGATTTCTTACATGAATGAGTGATATCGGATCCCAAAATTATGTTTAAAGATGTTCACAAAGTAATTAATAAAATGAGAATCTACATGACAACATAGGTCGATACACAAGTCATTTCATTATATATGTTCCTTTGAACCTTGAATACTATTGTGAGCTTTGGACAGATTTCCAGCTGACAATCCTTGAACCAGCCGGGCCTAAGAGGTACATCCGTTGCCAATCTTCTTAAGACTATCACGAAAATAAAATTTGTGAGGTAGATGCCAAAGTTAATTACAATCTTCCACCACACTCTTATGGGTGCTGTCAGTAATGCAGACCGGAAAAAAAATGAGTAAGAAATCATTATAGCCCCTTGAGGTACCATTAACAGACATTACAGTGGAAAATTGTTGCTAGACATTGGCATAACAAGAACTGAAAGTTAGAGATATAAGTCAAATACTTCGCATTTTGGTGGATTAAGTATATTAGTATTATATAGTAGTTGTAAGACCGTTACTAAATTGTCCAGATCTGAATTACTATTTGATAGCAAATCCGGATAATTAATTGCCCTATTTTCTGTTATTTGTTGATTATTATTTATTAGAGAAGTTATAAGTAATTATTGTTAGATTTGGTAAACAAATTCAAGTTCCGTCTAGTTAAGTTCGATTTAGTCTAAAATTAACATGATCGACTTGAGTTAATCGATTTTCAGACTATATTGAGAGTTTAAAATTCATAATCTGATTTGACTATATAGTAGTTGATGACCACGAATACTCTCAACTTCACCATTTTAGACCCTAAAATGGTCCATTTGCATCATGAAAAAAAATGAAAATTTGGGTCATTTGTTCTTCAAGTATAAATTATCCCAAATGATTTGGAGCAAGTTACTTGGCCTTTAAAATATTCAAGTGACAAAGACAATTATAGATAAATATTTGATTGGATGATCGGAAAACATAATCTTTATAAGGATGATATTGCAAAATTTAGAATGACTTTTAGTGGAATTGTTTTATGTAATTTGGACTAGAAAGAATAACAGAACATTCAAGGATAGCAAATTGAAAATAGTTGACTTTCATTACAAATTACATTTGGGTGGTTAAGGGAAATCATTACTGCCAAGTAACTGGAGAAAAAGCCAAGTGACTATCTTTGTCTCTTATGGAACTTGTCATACTCAAAATAAGTTTACCAGTACAAGTTTCAGGTGCAAGTTGATGTATGAAGTATAGTCTAAACCAATGTTTGTTTATCCCTGTTTTACTTGTATTAAGACTAGGGTGCCTTGTTATTTTATCAGCTACGTCTTTGGGATCATCTTTGACTTAACAGTTGAATTGAACATGCAATAATAAGTTTAGCTGTTACTACTTACACTTATAAGCAAGTTTCATTCATATGAGGACTATAGTACATTTTCAATTGAAAAAAAACATAACGTGACATGTGGCTGTTTGAATATTTTGGCGAACCTGACATGCTAACATGGTAAATGTAGACCTCTCACCAGCCACCACACTTTCATGCGGCCACAACAAGAACTGCGTGCATCCATTTAATTGCCGTTGCTGACTTGAGGCTTCATTTATATTCAATCTCGTGGCCCTACGAAATTACTCTACGAGATGTTAACATGGGTGCTAGCTTTGGGACCAATGTTTGTTCTGGATTCCCCTTACAAAATTTGACATTCATATTAATTACGCCACTCTTGGCGATAGAACAGCTCGAGGGAAGTGAAGTAGCTAGGGTTGATGTATTTGTCATTATCAAAGACAAGAGCATGCTTGATCAAGCTATTCAATGCCTGGAATGCTGTGAAAAAGCAAAAATATCAGAAAGCAAGAATGCTCAACTGTACCTGTGTCGCCAAATTTTTAGACATAGTAGACAGCTAACATAATATAGGTTGACCTAAGATCATGTAAGATCCATCTCATTGCACGTAAGAAGAGAAGAATATTGTATACATAAACAAACCTGTAAAACCCTAGAGAATACTTTGACTACAAATTGAGAATGCACGAGATTTTTGTCTCAAAATTTAGACACCGATTATAACTATTTTCACCATGTCCCCTCTCCTTTATTGCGTATAGAATTTTCATTATCTTACTATGACTTCATTTCATTTCTAAATTAACTATATATATTCAGAAGGAAATTATGCTCACCAGTCGTCAAATTTTCGATTTGACTTGTTATGAATGATGGATTACAATTCAACCCTCAGTAAATTTTTTATTCAATTAAGAGCTCAAATTTAATGAAGCATATCAAATTAGTCCTTTAATTAACAGAAGGTGCATCTAATGTATTAGTGTTGTTAAAAATGTATACACAAGCTAAATGGTCAAATGACTTTTCGATATCATCTCACAATTATAATTCATCTTAGCATTTATTTTGTCCCTAAACTCGCAACATTTATTAAATGTGAACTTTGAACAAAGCTCCTGTTGTGGTTAACAAGGACAGATCTATATTGGGGGGCAAGTAGTGGCACTTGCCCCACTGCCTCCAACAAATTTCTTTAAAAAATTATTATTTTAAGTTTTTCTCCTATTAAAAAAATGAAATTTTACTTTCATTAAAATTTTACCCTCATTAAAAATAAAATTTTGTCTCTATTAAAATTTTGCCCCCACTTAAAAAAATTTCTGGATCCATCCCTGGTGGTTAACATATATATATAATTAGGGTTAACAAACTTGGATTTTAATTAATTTGATTATCCATATATATGTTATGTATTTAAATTGGAAAAAATTATAAAGATATTATTTTAATGATTCTCATAATTATTATGACCAATATTAAATTATGTTTTGCATATCATAAATTATTTATAAGTTTATAAAAGTAATTTATACAATATTAATTACAATCATCACAAAAATAATGGTCTTGTTGTTGGAATGATAGGCGATAGTGGTGGTCAACAATTAAAGCTTGGATAGCTACAACAATTAATGCTACTGGAAATTCGATAAGTTGTAACATTTGTGGCTTGGACAGCTAACAATTAGCTGTTCAAACCGCGTGAGGGAGAGTGTTTCTTAGAAAATCCTTAATTCCTTTAGAGAGTGTTTCTCTTATTTTTTAAGAGATTTAAGTGTTTTTCTTTATAAAATGGAGAGAGGTTGAAACTCCTATTTTTCATAGTAAAATTTATTCTTCTTGCCCGTAGTTTTTACCCTAATTTATTTGAAGGTTCTCCACGTAAAATATATGTGTTCATTACTATTTCTTCAATCCTATTTAGCTACGAACTAACTCTAATTTGATCGACTTTTCACAACAAATGGTACCAGAGCGTGGTGAGAAAATTACGATGAATTTTTTGGCTCAATCCATTTGGAGTTCAGGTGAGCACAATAAAAGTTGGTGAATAGTAAAACGGTAACCACAAAAGGTGACAATTGTTCATGCATTTATTTTTAAATTAAACACTGTGCAGTCACTGTAACTAAACAGTAACTGGATACTATTCACTTTTATGGTACTATTAATGTATACGATACTATTCATGCATACGAGTACAATACAATTCATACATACAGGTACTATTCACATGAAATAGTGAGAGCAAAGTTCTGCTCGTGATAGAAACAATGGCGGCAAAATTTAAGATTAAGAAGTTCAACGAGAGTAATTTCTCATCATGGAAGTTGAAGATAAACACTATCTTCAGAAAAGATAATTGTTTAGCAGCCATCAATGAAAGGCCAACAACATTCACAAACGATAATAAGTGAAATGAAATAGACGGGAATGCTAATGCAAATCTTCATCCGGCACTAGCATATGGGGTTTTGTCAAGCATAGAAGAGAAAAAGACGGCAAAAGAGATTTGGGATCATCTCGCAAAATTGTACGAGGCCAAATCACAGCACAACAAAATTTTTCTTAAAAGGAAACTCTACACTCTTCGTACGGCAGAATCTACTCTGGTGATAAAGCACATCAATACCTTGAATACTCTATTATCTCAACTCACTTTGTTGGGTTGTAAAATAGAGACAAAAGAACGTGCTGAGCTTTTACTTCAAAGTTTACTTGATTCGTATGATCAACTCATCATCAACTTAACAAATAATATTCTTACAGATGTTATAGTCTTCGATGATGTTGCAGCTGTTGTCCTAGAAGGGGAAAATCAACGCAAGAATAAGGAAGACAGGCAAGCAAGTTCACAACATGTGGATGCCTTAACGGTGATGAGAGAGGGATCAACAGAATGAGGTCAAACTGCAAGCCAAAATCATGGTAGATCAAAATTAAGAAGTAAGAAGAATTTAAAATGTTACAATTGTGGCAAGAAAGGTCTCCCGAAAAAAGATTGTTGGAATTTAAAGAAAAATTCCAATCCTCAAGGAAATGTGGCAAGTTGTTCCAATGACGGAGATGCTCTATGATGTGAAGCAACAACAACTAATGAAGGCAGGAAAAGATTTGCCGAAGTATGGCTTCTTGACTCAGGAGCTACAGTCCATATGACTTTTTGAAGAGAATGGTTCCATCATTATGAACCTATCTTTGGAGGATCTATGTACAATTGCAACGATCATGTCTTAAAGATCGTTGGATTTGGAACTATCAAACTAAAGATGTATGATGGTACAATTCGTACTATTCAAGACGTGCGGTGTGTGGAGGGTATGAAGAAGAACCTATTGTTGTAGGACAATTGGATGACCTTGGGTTCAAGATCAATGGTGAGAATAGGATCATTAAAATAATAAAAGGAGCGCTTGTATTTATGAAGGGAGAGAAGACAACTGCAAATTTATACATGGTAAAGGGAGAGACTTTGCAAGAAACTGAAGCATCAGTTGTCTCAAGTAGTTTTAGTGAAAAATCAGCAATGTTGCGGTATCAGAAACTTGGACATATGTCTAAATAGGGAATGAAGATTCTTGCTGAGCAAAAGCTACTTCTAGGGCTCACAAAGGTATCTCTGCCTTTTTGTGAGCATTGTGTTATAAGTAAGCAACATCAATTAAAATTCAACACATCAAATTCTAGAAGATAATCAGTTTTAGATTTGGCGCACTCTGATGTATGGCAAGCGCCAATTATGTCCCTAAAGGGAGCAAAGTACTTTGTGTCTTTTATTGATGATTATTCTAGGAGATGTTAAATGTATCCAATCAAAAGGAAGGCATATGTGTTTCCAGTCTTTAAAGTTTGCAAAATACGGGTAGGACTTGAATATGAAAAGAAGATTAAGTGTTTGATGACAGATAATGGATGAGAATACACCGGCAATGAATTTGATCAATTCTGCAAGCAAAAAGGCATCAAAAGGCAGCTCACAACAATATACACCCCTCAGCAAAATGGAGTGGCAGAGCGGATGAACAGAACTCTGTTAGAGAGAACCATAGTTGTGTTGGCAACTGTAAGCTTAGACAAGACTTTCTGGGCATAAGCAGTAAGTACCGCTTATTATGTGGTAAATCGGGCCCCATCAACTGCAATTAAGTTGAAGACACCGATGGAGATGTGGACTAATAAGCCAGTTGATTATTCAAACTTCCATATATTTGGAAGTCCTGTGTACGTAATGTACAATCCTCAAGAAACTACAAAGTTGGATCCAAAATCTAGGAAATACTTATTCTTGGGGTATGCTGATGGACCGAAGAGGTATCACCTGTGGGATCTCACTGCCCATAAGGCTATCATCAGTAGGAATTTAATATTTGTATATGAGCTATAAAAGAATGGAGAAGATGATAGAACATCAAAGGAAGATTCAGCGACAACTATTGTTCAAGCGGAAAAGGAATCCCCGACGGATTCTTTTAAAGTAGCACCAAAATACGAGGTACAAGAACTAATAGAGTCTGAAGCTCCAGAGACTCGTCAATCAAGTCTCCCAAAAAGGCAATCAGGTTGGCATTTAAACAATATTATGAAGGGCAATGTTGTATACTGTATTGTAACTAAGGATGGGGAGCCATCCACTCTCCAGGAGGCAATGAATAGTATAAATGCATCTTAATGGATGGTAGCAATGCAGGAAGAAATTGAAGCTCTTTATAAGAATAAGACTTGGGAGCTCGTGCAACAACTACATGGAAGAAAGCCTACTGGAAATAAATGGGTTTTCAAGATTAAGTAAAATGGCAAAGATCAAGTGGAGAGATATCGTGCAAGATTGGTGGTGAAAGGATATGCTCAGAAGGAAGGGATTGATTTTAATGAAATATTTTCCTTGTAGTTCGACTCACTACAATCCGAATAGTGTTGGCAATCTATGCTACATTTGATTTACAACTTGAATAGTTAGATGTAAAAATAACTTTTTTTCATGGAGATCTTGAAGAAGAAATTTACATGCTCCAACCAGAAGGTTTTGAAGAAAAAGCAAAGAAAACTTAGTTCGTAGGTTAAATAAATCTCTATACGGTCTAAAGCAAGCACCGAGGTGTTAGTACAAGAGATTTGATTCCTTATTATGAGCCTTGGATACAGTAGATTACATGCAAACCCTTGTGCATATTTCAAGAGGTTTGGTAAAAATGACTTCATTATCTTGCTGCTATATGTAGACAACATGTTGGTAGCAGGCCTAAAAAAAGATCATCTCAAGGAGTTAAAGGCACATTGGCTAGAGAGTTTGATATGAAGGATTTGGGATTAGCAAACAAGATTCTAGGGATTCAAATTCGTCAAGATAAAAGTAACCGGAAGATTTGGCTTTCTCAAAAAAATTATTTAAAGAGAATCTTATGATGTTTCAACATGAAAGATTGTAAGCCAATTTCTACCTCACTTCCTGTCAATTTCAAGTTATCCTAAAAAATGAGTCCTAGCAATGAAAAAGAGAGGATGGAGGTATCTCGAGTACCGTATGCATTAGCAGTGAGAAGTTTAATGTTCACTATGATTTGTACAAGACCAAACATTGTACATACAGTGGGAGTGGGAGTAGTTAGTTGATACATAGCGAATCCTGGTAGTGAGCATTGGAATTGTGTAAAGAGGATTCTAAGATACATTAAAGGAACCTCAAATGTTGCATTATGCTATGAAGGGTTGGACTTTATTGTCAATGGATATGTTGATTCAAATTATGCAGGTGACTTTGATAAAAGAAAATCTACTACAGGCTATATGTTTAAACTTGCTGGCGAAGTTGTAAGCTGGGTTTCAAAACTGCATTCAATTGTTGCTACGTCAACTACAGAAGCAGAATATGCAGCAACTTCACAAGTTAATAAAGAAGAGATATCGTTGAAAATGCTCTTAGAAGAACTCGGGCACAAACAAAAGAAATTTTCTTTATTTTGTGACAGTCAAAGTGCCTTACACTTTGTAAGCAATTTAGCATTTCATTCAAAGACCAAATACATACGAGTACAGTATCACTTCGTTCGTGAAAAAGTTGAAAAATGAGTTGTAGATATGCACAAAATTCACACAAAAGATAACTTAGCAAATTTCATGACAAAGGCAATCAATGCTAACAAGTTTACTTGGTGTTGATCCTCTTGCGATCTGATAGAGACATGAGCAACATGGAAATGTCAAGGAAGAAAGAATGGTGTGAAGCTATGATTGATACTCAATCAAATCTTCAAGTTGGAGATTGTTGGAATGATAGGCGATGGCAGTGGTCAACAATTAAGGCTTGGACAGCTACAACAATTAAGTCTTGGTCAACAATTAAGGCTTAGACAGTTACAACAATTAATGTTACTAGAAATTCAACAATTTCAGTTGTAACATTTATGGCTTGGACAGTTAATTGTTAGATGTCCAAACCGCGTGAGGGAGGCCTATAAATAGGTCTCCCTAGTTCATGTGCATATCATCCATTCTTAGATAATCCTTAATCCCTTTAGAGACTGTTTCTCCCATTTCTTAAGAAATTAAGTGTTTCTCTTTGTAAAATAAAGAGAGGTTGTAACTCATATTTTTCATAATAAAATTTCTTCTTTTTTCCTGTAGTTTTTTTCCTAATTTATTTAGAGGTTTTTTTTCGTAAAATCTATGTGTTTATTACTATTCCTTCAATTCTATTTAGCTGCAAACCAGCTCTAATTCAATCTACTTTTCACGACACTTGTATCTTAATTCCTTTCAATATGATAAGTCCATTTATTTCCTACCATATTTTTATTAACATAACATGAAAGCTCATGGCCAGTGAGTCAAATTTGGAGTTTCTAGGAGTTATTGGAACAGTGAGTGCTAGGCTTTTGGTTACGACAGGGAAGAAGTATATGGTAAGTTTATGAAATTAGTTACGTGATGATACTACGAAATTAAGAGCTCATATTGAGACAAATAACAATGTTATAATGATTATCAGTAAGGGGTTTTGGACATTAGAGATACTAGGATACAAACAGATCATTACATTTGAACTCCTATAATTCAGTATGAAGCCGAAATTAATTATTTGATCAATTTGGACTAGAGCTAGCCAGTGGTATAGTTAGTTAATTAACCACAAGTTAATCCTTAAAACTAAACTAGAAATACCTGTTGATTGTAATAATTGTTCTCAGTCAAATCGAGAACTAGAGATGTAAAGCATCTCCAAAGGGAGATCTAGTCTAAGTCTTTTTTTATTCTATTTTTCAATTATATATCAAACTACATTTTTATATATATTTGAAAGAAAAAATTAATTCTTATATAACAACTCAATAGTTAAGCAGATAAAGAAAAAAAATTGAAGTTGAGCACTACTGGATTCACGACATTCATTATATAATTATTTAGTGGATCATGTCCTTATTTCTATTGCCCTACCATATTTCTATCGTGATTTTTAAGTTGAAGTGGAATTTGTTAAATATGTGGAATAATATAGTTGCAACATTAATTCCATATGCATGACCATTAATCGAATTGCTTAATGTATGTTTAATAACCATAATAGGATGGTTAATAATTTATTAATTGCATTCGAGGCACGTGGTAGTGCCCTAATAACTATATGTTGGCCCATTAAATTATATTGAAATGACACTTGTTCTACCCCTTAGGGTAGAACATGTTATAAGATGTAACATATGGTGAGATTGTGTATATATGGTGTGTTGGGTGTGAAAGATAGTATATTGGGTCTTCTACCGTTAGGTTTCTACTGCACAAAGTGTTCTTGTTGTTTTGATAGGTTGTGGTAAAAGATGGAGAGAATCTACCAAAATTCTATATCAAGGATTGGAGGTATGTCTTTCTCATTGTGTTGTTATGCTTTAAACAAAATAAGATATTGGTCTAGTGATGTTGATGAATGCATATGTGAAAATAGCATGTGTGACAAAAACAAAGTCCAAAGACGCTCGCAAGCTGTAGAAAGTTTGCTACATTTGGGAAGAATGGATTGTCAGGGTAATTAATTCGGTAGATACATTGAAACCTTCAAACAGTACCATAATCTCATCCATTGGAATTCTTGACTTCCCATGTTATCTTCACCAGTCATAGGGGAAGCAAATTTAATAGTCCTTCACTTCACCAACTACTAAACTCAGCCTTGAGGTCCCTTCACTAAATGTGAAGTTTTTTGCGTCCTGACCAGTATTTATGAGCTGCAGCAATTGCCACATTCTGTTCACAATTAACCTTTTACTTTAAACTTTCAGTAGCTCCCTCTTCTTCGATGGCGCTACGAGTGATTGCATTTCTGCTCTTTGCTTTGGCTCTTTCATCAGGGATCAAAGTCACAACATGCCAAGTGGTGAAAGGCAAGGTCGCTTGTCTTGACTGCCATACAAACTACGACTTCTCAGGTCTCTCCACTTTCCCATGTCAAAGTTCCAAGCATTTCTTTTTCATGTTCTCTTTGAAATTGCCATGTAGCTTTTCTTTTTATGTATCAGAAGTTATAAAGATTGCTCTTGAATTTATATTTCTTATCGTTAAACGTCTATAATGATTTGGTGTTCCAGGTGTTAAGGTTCAAGTGAAGTGTGGACGTGTTAACAAGTTGGCCACAACAGGTACCGATGGATCCTTTGACATTGACTTAACTGTACGGACCTCGTCAGAAACTCCCAAGAACTGTGTGGCCAAGCTTCTTGGTGGTCCAACCAAGCTCTATGCCTCTAGGCAAAACGTGGTATCCAAGATTGTGATGTCCCATGATTCCAACTCTTATACAATCTCCAGCCCGCTTGCCTTCTCTACCACTTGCCTGTCCTCCTCAGGGAAGTGTGGAGGCGGACAAGACATTGGTTCCTCCAAGACTGTTGATCTGCCGCTTCCAAGAGAATGGGGACTAGCACCGTCTAGCTACTATGTTCCCTTCCTTCCCATCATTGGCATTCCTTGATCATAGCTTTTTAATAAGTGGACAAGCAGTACCTTTAAGTTATTTCGGTTGTGAGTGTGTTTGGAGTGTGAAGTGTCTAGTAGTTTAATGTTGCCGCAAGCGAGGATTAAGTGTTTAGATGTGTATCAATAAAGGTTGCCAACGTGTATATTATAGTATACATAATTAAGTTTGTCTCCTCTCTCCCTCATATGATTTTTGTCCTTGTGCTATATAATCTGCAAGTATTCTTATGTGGTAAGAAGCAGTCATTACAATCTACCAAAGGCTTGATTAGAATTCTTTGCTTCTGTAACCAAAAAGGCCCTAACATGAGATCAATTGGGATTTAGCATTAATCCGTTATCAAAAGTATGTGTAGTCATTTTATTTTCTAGGCAATATTAAATGTTATGATGGATGGAGAGATTGAGTTCACGCATTTTGATGGTGGCTAGGGCAAAGCAGAAAAGGGCTTAAGCTGTGGTAAGTTCTTATTTAAATCGAATTGAGTGACATAATTCTGATGGAAAAGGTCCTTCCATGTCAAATGGAGCTTTACTTTACTAATAGTTCAACTTCTACTATTTGAGTAACAATTGATGATTTGACCATAATACTAAAGTAACAATTGTTCGTGCTTATAAATTATTAGTTGGACCTCATATATATATATTATATTCGATACGATTGCAATTTGAGAAATATGTCCGAGACCAAGTCATAGGTCCTGGCGTTCTACTCTAGTCATCATGACATGCGTCACAGGTTCATAGCACCGCCCCTGGCCCCGAGTTGGGTTCAAGTTTAGAGTTTAGACTCTCTCAAGTGTCAGCTATTGTTTCTTTGCCCCACCGCAACACCTCTTACTTGTCACCACTTCATAATGACCATCGGAATTACTTGACTACCCCATCCTTCAATTTTCCCTTTTGGCGTGTAATAATCTTAATATTTTCACTAGATTTTATAAAATGTTAAGCATGCTATTGTACCTAACTACTACAAGGCACAAGGCTTAATGACTTAAGCAAGAAGGGCATAGTTGCCAATTGCATTACAAAAAACAAAACTTGCCATAAAAATTCTAATGTGAGATTTTAAAATTAAAATTTACAATCGCGATATAATAATTAAAAAATGAATGATTTTTTTTTTTTTTTTTGCTTTTTGAATCCAATACTCGTAGACATCTGGGGTCAAGAACAAGTCAAAATGCACAAAAGAAAGAAAGCGTAAAAGCTTAGACAGAAGTACCGTGTGGACCGCATTGGATTTTGAATCATTTAATTTGACGTCGCATCGCATCCCACAGGCAAGACTTGGTCGCGAAAATGATTGGGAACTCAGATTTTTTACGTGTAAACTCAGTATCCTCATCCCAAAACATCAGTTAAAGAGACTACTTGTCTTAGTTTCTCTCGTCTCTTTCACGTGACTTCTTCTTAATTACACCTATGGATAAGTTATATTATATCATTCACTAATCCAGGATACTGACATTAATGTCCTAAATTTTAGCTGATCAATTGTATTATATCTCAGTTTAAATTACAATACATAAGAATGAAAACTAATAATATATATATATAGAGATATTTGCATTAATTCTTTTTCATTTTCTTTCCCTTAAAATTGGATACAAGGGAGTCGATGTAGACTTTTTACATGTTTTATAGACTTCAGCAAACACATTGCATGGCTAGTCAAATGGTGAGTTAATACCAATTTCGCACCCAAAGTTCCAAATAATCAAAATCAGGTTGAAACAGAGTAGAGTTACAAAAGACCTTAACTCCCGTCAAAATAGCCTAAGAATTTAGTCAGCCAAAGATTTGACGTATACTCCATAAGAACAAAGGGTGCTTATGCCTCCAGGGCATCCAGAGATCTATGAAGAAGATAGTTATACCGATAGCCAGTGATGACAATTTCAGAATTTCGTGGCAATACCTTGTCAAAGTTATTATAGGAGATGGTGATTGTTGATGAGACAAGGAAGATAAACAAAAAGAGACAACTGTAATATAACTTCTTCAGATTTCCCACTTTAGGGGCTTCCTCTGTCGCTTCTTCCACTTAAGTTACTGTTGCTCCCCCTTCCTCCACCCAAAAATTGGCGTGCGGATCATGTCATGTTTTGAGTTAATAACTGGGGCACTGACTTTTTATTAATTTTTTTAATACTAAAATTTTTTACTAAAGTAGAATTTTTGTCGGAGAATTCTAAAATTTAAAAGGATTTCTTAAAATGTTTCGGTGGTTTTTGTCTTTTCACCGGTTACAAAATTCTGGTTTTTGATTGCTGCCGGCGGTGATTATATAAAAAATAAACAAAGGAATGCGTCAGCGGGTCGTACACGTGCCTTGAAATCAATGTTTTTAAAACTTTTAAAGTGGAAAGAGGTTAAGTTAAAATGGGATTAAATTAAATAAAATTGAAAATCTTAAAGAATGATTAAAAAAATTAAATTTAAAATGATATTATTAAATTAAAATTAATTGGTCATTTTGGTTTATAAGAAATTATGAAAATTGCAAAAAATTATTAAATTAAACAAAATTTTAAAATTTAAAACATAGCATAACATAAATAAACATTTTAGAAGAACTTTAAGAATTGATGTTTGGCAAAAAAAGAGGAGTTCAGATCTTCTGTCTAATATTATGGTGTTTTATTGTGTCCAATAAATCTCAGCCATTTATTTATGTGAGGTTCGCATGGAGCCTGCGTGAGTCCCAGAAAATAAATAGCTAAAATTCTATTAGACAAAATAAGACAGAGTAAAATTGGACAAAAGATTTGATTTCGAGAAAGAAGAGGGTAGTGAGAACTACAGTACAGCTGACCGGTTCAAGGTAGAATTTGATAGGCTGATAAGTTTATCGTGTCACTGCGAGACACATCCACATTATAGACCAACACAATCGGATAATAATCTTGGCAACCGCGTGGAAGTGTCCACCAATCACTATGCTTTGCCAAAATTTTCTTATTTCACTCGTCAATTGCCTGCGTCAACCTCTTCCGTACCTCTGGATCTCCATCTTTATATATTTCCATGTAATCGCAACTCATGGCAATTATAGATCTACCAAACACAGTTAACAATAATAGCAAGAAGATTGATTTAATGGAGGAACTAGCACCTGGGTTTCGGTTCTACCCAACAGAGGAAGAACTTGTTACCTTCTATCTGCGCAACAAGTTGGAAGGGAAAAGACAGGACCTACACCGTGTTATTCCTGTCGTAGACATCTACAACATAGAGCCGTGTCATCTTCCACGCATGCTCCTCCATTCACTCAATTATATTTTCAAGTCACTACTTAATGGAAATGGGTTTAGTAGCAGTAGGTGTCCTGACCTTGTTGCATTTGATGCAGGGTTTTCAGGGGAACTATGCCGTGGAGACACAGAGCAGTGGTTCTTCTTCGCACCAAGACAAGAGAGAGAAGCAAGAGGAGGACGACCCAGCAGAACTACTGCGTCAGGCTATTGGAAGGCCACAGGCTCTCCTAGTTATGTGTATTCCTCAAATAGTCGTGTGATTGGTATGAAGAAAACCATGGTTTTCTACAAGGGCAAAGCTCCCACTGGAAGAAAAACCAAATGGAAGATGAACGAGTATAGAGCCATTGAAGAAGCAGCTGACTCTTCCACCACCAACAGTGCTATCCCCGTGGTAATAAACAGTTTCACGACATATAAAAATTGACTGCTGATGGAAATTTACATGTTTTGGTTATCAATGAAAATTCACTGACAGACCGTTTCTCCAATGTAGTTGAGGCATGAGTTCACTTTGTGCCGGGTATACGTTATATCAGGAAGCTTTCGAGCATTTGACCGACGTCCACTAGAAGCTGGAACCAGAGAGATACAAGTTCTTGGTGATACAGCTTTAACATCTGCTCCAGTTCCTACAGTGGAGGGCAACACAAGCCCGTCTGACACTTCAAACTCGGGAGGAGACCATGCTCATCTCCAAGTAACTGCTGGAACTGAAAACTCGGGAATGACTGATGCTCAAGATTATCCTTTTTGGGACTGGGAACAGCTAAATTGGACCTAAGCTTTTGCAGTTTCGAAGTCTAATACAATGGCAGTAAGAAGCTCATCCGTAGCTATAGTGCACAGACAAGCATGGCGTAGCCTCAAAAGTAACAAATTCATTTCACTTCGTCTTAATATAGGGGAGGATAGATATTAAATAAATTTAGCAACTGTAGTGCATATACTTACTACTTTTTAGCAAGAAAAGAAAAAGATATGCATAACTTTGTTGGGCATGCAAAGCAGCTGATACTGGAAGATAAGCTGTTGAAGCAGATGCCTGTAACCAGTTTCAAGCAACACGACCAATTTTTCCTCAGTTTGAAAATCTCAGTCTATTTGCCCTCAAATTTCATATTGTGGCATTGAAAAACTTGACTTGAGAGAAAAATCCAGCTGAAGAAGTGGAAATTATCGTGCGATTTGGCATGCTGCCAAATGCTTACAGAACAGCTTTGACTGTTACTTTGATGACTAAAAGAAAGAAGTACGAGAAAGAATATCATTTACTGTTTCTTTGATGACGAAGAGAAAGAAGTACATGTCCTGGGCAAAGAATATCATTTACTTCCCATTCAAGTTACAAACTATAACTCTCATCAAAAAATTCATTGACTTCTGCATACTCCTCCAGAGTAAGGCCTGCAAACCTGGTTAGTTTAGTCAACAAGAAACTAAGCATGGTTGACAAGCAATTGCTGGGTTTCCTCTCCCTAAACTGTAAAAGTTATGTCTCAACTCTTATGTGGTTGACTGGAAAATGGAGTGAAGAAGAATCCTTTTCAATTCAAAGGTTTTATATTATTTTGACTAATAAAATAGTGTTATGTTATTTTGACAAATAAGATTATTCAGTGTAAATTCATATCATCACAGCAGCTACTTTTGGATGCTGAACAACAGCACTTTTCTTGAAATCTGACGCAAGCGGAAGGAAATCGTGGAACCATCAGAAGATCAACAGTTATTTAGTATTACATTAGTGATCATGAACTAATTTTCTAATAAAGGAACAATTATTACATAGAAGAAAACGATTTGATTTGCTTGAAAAAACTCAATTATAAATGGAAATATATAAATATAGATCCACAGGCTACCTAGACCCATAAGGTGAAACTTATGTTACTTTCTGTTGTCCTCATTCGAAGCTCCATCCTACAACTCATTCAACTCCTACTTACTTACCAAACACTCATTCAACTCCTACTTACTTACCAAACATTTACTTACTTACCAAACATTCAGTTACCAACTTATCAACAGCAAAGCCTAGGCTTCTGAATTTTAGAATGATTTCTTTGTATGACAATCTCTAATCAATTCTTTTGGAAGCTTACACTGAGAAGTATTCAAACTTCGTCAAAATAATTTCTCAAAAAGTGTCATGTTGATGCATCAGAGTCGTAATATACCATTCATCGTCACACCCAGTCCAAATCCTGCACCAATGTAGAGTCTGAGGACGTCTGGTAGTACGCAGTCTTACACCTACAGAATAAAAAGGCTGTTTCCGATAGACTCACATACAAATGTGACATGACCTGAAAAAAAAACTACAAATAAGTGATGCAGGTTAAAAAGAGTAAAGAAATAAAACTAAAAATAAATAAAATAAAATACCTAATATGGTGACAAGATCAGCTCATATCTAATAAGCTGCAAAGTACGACTCTTCATATCTCAAGTTGTGTTAGGGATCCTTGCTCAGTAGTCATGTGAGTATGAACAATCCAAAGGTATTGGATGGCCTTGACGGACCTTTCCCTATACACCAGAGTTGAAAAGCCAAGTTGTAGGATAGAAAGACTTGTCCACGACTTACAACTAGAAAAGACAGATTGGACACTAGGGTTAGACTTCCTAAGTGGTAGATACGTCGTTAGAGCTTTACAGTAAACGGCTCTCAATAACTACCACAACTGTTTTGGCGCACTTTAAAGGATATTCTTTACCCGTATCCTAGCACGCCAAAATTTTCTATTTCTAGCCAATTCCTCAGTAAGGGCCAACTCTTTCATGTCCTTCTTCATCACTTCCTTTCCATTATTGTTTGACCTTCCTTTTCTCCTCTTGCAGTCACGAAGGGTTATTTTCTCACAACGTACTACAGGAGCATCAGGATGCCTCCTGTTCACATGCCTAAACCACCTAAGCCTAGTATCTCGCAACTTGTTGGCAATACTAGTCACCTGTAGTTTGTCTCTCACCACACGATTCCGGACCTTATCTCTTCTGGTAATGTCACACATCCACCGGAGAATTCACATCTTGGCTACCAACAACTTACTTGTATGTCTACGTTTGGTGGGTCAACACTTCACCCTATATAACATGGTTGGTCAAATCACCATTCTATAAAATTTCCCTTTAAGCTTTAATGGAATCTTTTTGTCACATAAGACCCCTGGTGCACTTCGCCATTTTACCCACCCATATCTGATACGATGGACTATATCGGCATCGATATTACCATCACTTTGAATGATAGAACCGAGGTATTTAAAACTCGATTTTTGTGGTATGATGTTAGTACCAATTGCTACGGCCACCTCATAGACCATCTGGCTTCCCGAAAAGTTACATTCTAGGTATTTCGTCTTAGTCATGCTCATTTTAAAACCTTTCGACTTTAACGTTTCTCTCCAACATTCTAACTTGAAATTGACCCACTCCCTAGTCTTATCCACGGAGACAATATCGTCAGCAAATAACATACACCAAGATACCTCTCCTTGAATATATTTAGTAAACTCATCTATCACTAATGCAAACAGAAAAGGGCTTAAAGCAGAGCCTTAGTGTAGCCCAATACAAATAGAAAAAGTTTCCATGTCGCCTCATATCGTCCGTACGCTTGTCATTGCTCCTTCATACATATCCCTAATTACACATATATAGGTCATAGGAATTTCCTTTGCCTCCAAATAATTTCACAAGATTTTCCTAAGAACCATGTCATATGCCTTCTCCAAATTAATAAAAACCATATGCAACTTCTGTTTTCGTTCTCTGTAGCATTCCATTAGCTTACGGAGGAGATGCATCGCTTCTGTCGTAGACCTACCAGGCATAAAGCCAAATTGGTTGGCCAATATAGAAGTTGCTCTCCGGACTTTATTCTCAATCACCTTCTCCCACAACTTCATGGTGTGACTTAGTAGTGTAATGCCTATATAGTTGTGACAATGTTGGATGTCCCCTTTGGCCTTGTATAATGGAATCAACCTACTTAATCTCCATTCATCTGGCATTTTGGCTGACTCGAGGATCATATAAAAAAGCTGAACTAGCCACTCAATACCGATAACTCCTATTCTCTTTCATACCTCTATAGGATCTCATCTGGCCCTACTGCCCTTCTGCTCTCCATCTCCCTCAAAGCCTCTGTAATTTCTTCCCTTGTGACCCTTTCACATCGAGACCAGTTATGAAAATGCTCTGAAATGGAGGCCTTCATTATGCAGGCCAAAAAAGTATCTCTGCCATTTACTTTTGATGGCATGGGCCTCCATGATTACCTACCCTACTTCATCTGATTTACAATAGACTTGGTTAAAATCCCTCATCTTATGTGCTTTATGTCGTGCCAACTTGAAAACTTTTTGTGCTCCCTTGTTAGTATCCAAACTCCTGTACAAAGTCTCGTACGCTTCACCTTTAACCACTGAAATTGTCTTCTTTGGCCTCTGCTTTGCCAGTTTGTACCTTATTCTATTAGATTCCTGCTTTGCCTCTGTTGTACTTGCTAATAGAGCTTTGTATGCTCTCTTTTTTGCCTTCACCATTCCCTAAACCTCTTCCGACCACCACCAAGATTCCATCTGCACACCCACGGCCCTTTAGAAACTCCCAAGAGTTTTGTGGTGGTTGCTCTTACCAAGGGAGCTACTCCCTCCCACATCCGATTAGCATCTCCTCTCACGGACCATGCGGCTCCATACCGAATTCGAGTCATAAATTGTTCCACCATGTCCCCTTTTAGATTCCACCATCTAATTTTATGACACCGCTTAGTAAATTGTTACGTCCTCCATCCCTTCACTTCTAGATCCAAAACCAACAATCTATGCTGGGTTGCTAAGCATGCGACCGGAAGCACTTTGCAATCCTTGCACCATGCTCTGGCTCTCCTCCTGACAAGGAAATAATCAATTCGTGCTACTCTTAAATATAACCAAGTGCGTCTCGTTGTTCTTAAATAAGAAATTTGCTATTACTAACTCAAACATTACAGCCATGTCCAATAAAGCATTCCCACTTTCATTTCTAGTGTCGTACCTGAAGCCCCCATGAGTCCCTATATATCCGTCTGAAACAATCCCTATATGCCCATTAAAATCACCTCCTAAGATAACTTGCTCAATATTAGGGATTTGTTGGATCACTCCATCCAGCGCCGCCCAGAATAGATGTTTTTGTTGTTGTCTAAACTAGCTTGAGGTGTATACGCACACATTAAATTGAGAACACCATTGCTAATAATAATCTTAGCCACCATAATCCCATCGTTTATCCTTGTGATCTCTACCACTTGATTTATAAGTTCCTTGATTACTAGAATACCTACCCCATTCTGCCTCTACGGACCCCCTGAGTACCATAGTTTGAATCCCCCTATCTCCTTTGCTTTAGCTCCTAACCACTTGGTCTCCTGAATGCAGGCTATTTGTATCTTATATTTGTCTAAAATCTCTACTAATTTTAAAGACTATTGCTGCTGCTACTATTACTTCTACTACTACTATTACTCTTGCTACTACTACTACTGCTCCTACTTCTACTACTACTACTATTGCTACTCCTCCTATTGCTGCTACTACTCCTACTGCTGCTACCCAACCACGAGAAATTAAATTGCTAAACAAAGAAAGAAGCTGGAGTGAACAAATAATGCCAAGCATGAAAGCAGTAGCGTAAGTGTGACAAAGTCGCGATTTAAAAGGAGCAAACAATAATAATAATTGGGGAAGCATGCAAAGAAAGAACCGTGGTTCAAAAGAGGGCAGTATTGTAGTTTTACCACGCTTGACAGAGCCTAAGCGTCCAGAGAGATTTTTATTTTGGAGGCACGCAAGTGACAGAGAACGATGAGCCTAGATAGAAGTGTGTCTAAAGAAAAAGGCTTTAAAGAAAAACTATATATGATGAATTTGGTTAGGAATGAATCTAAATGGAACGTCGCGTACTGGAAAAAGTTGCAAGTTAAAAAGTGGATTACCAACATCTCCTACAAGGAAAAGAAGATGTCCTTTACATATTAGCAGTATCAACACAATCGTAACAGCAAATATGTCAGGAGTCTCGAGCAAGCTAACAGAAAAGACGCATGATGTGTCAAAACTCTGCAAAAGTTGACTTACGTTCCTCGAATGCAGTGCAAGTACCCAAGCTTCACCGTCTCCTACTGACAGGCCTGGTCGGTCAAAACAGGAGTTGTGTATAGAGTAGAGACGAAGCTCCCAGGCTAGCGTACACAAGAGTTATGTCAATCGCTAGCTCTGTCAAAGAATGCAGCACAGAAAAGCGTAAGTTAATCTACTAGAGGCAAAACTAGAAAACTCAAACAAAACAACGGGAGCTCCTTAAGGGCAGTGGACTCATAACAATAGGTAAAAGTTAGAGAAGAACATTCCTATCTGGTAACCTGCATTTACGACATAGTATCGCAATAGTAGAGAACAAAGAACACGTAAAAAAGAAAACCAAGCAAAAATACCTGGGTTTTAATGGCGGTGCGTGAACAAATTCTATAACAGAAGAAATTGTGAAAACTTTATGTATATTCAATCAAGTAATTCTGTACAGCGTCTCCACTTATATACAGGATTATCTATACAAGAGTTATGAGCTAATCTTGATAACTAACTAACTGAAAAAATAACCGCTAACAATAAATAATCAACATCCCCCCCTCAAGTTGGAGCTTGTAGGAAGTCAAACAAGCCCAACTTGGCAACAAAAGCAGTAAAAACAGGAGTGGAAAGGGATTTGGTAAACATATCAGCCAGCTGAGTAGAGGACGAAGTGTGAGATAAGGAGAGAAAACCCCTGCGCAGCTGGTCACGAACAATATGACAATCTATGTCGAGGTGCTTGGTCCGTTCATGAAAAACGGGATTAGCAGCAATATGAAGAGCGGCTTGATTGTCACATTTCAAAGAAATAGGAAGAGACACGAGAATCTGAAAATCACGGAGAATATAAGAAATCCACAACAGTTCACAAACAACAGAACTTATATTGCGATACTCAGCCTCAGCAGACGACTTAGATACCGTAGATTGCTTCTTCGACTTCCAGGAAATCAAAGACGAACCCCCAGAAACACACAAAACCCGGAGACTGAGCGAAGAGAATCAGGGCAGGTGGCCCAATCAGCATCACAATACGCAGAAAGATGAAACGAGGAACCCACAGGATAAAACAAACCTAAAGAAGGACAACTCTTTAAGTACCGTAAGACATGCTGAGCCGCCTGCCAATGGGACACCGTGGGCGTATGAACAAACTGGCTGAGCTGATGAACAGCAAACGTAATGTCGGGATGAGTGTAACCCAAATACAACAATTTACCTACTAATTGGCGATAAGGCTGAGGATCCTCAAGGGGCAAACCATCGGTAGCAGTTAAAACCAAACCCTTCGGAAGAGGTGTAGTAGCCGGCTTACTACCCATCAACCCAGCAGTGGCAAGCAAATCCAAGACGTACTTCTTCTGGTTAATGTAAATACCACGGGAAGACCTGGCAATCTCAAGACCCAAGAAATACTTGGCATAGTGAAGATCTTTAATTGTAAACGCATCATCCAAAAACAACTTTACCCTGTTAATTTCCTCAACAGAATCCCCAGTGAGTAGCATATCATCGACATAAACCAATAAAATCAAAAAACAAGAAGAAGTTGTCAAAGTAAACAGACAATGATCATTCGGGGACTGCTTAAAACCATACGATTGAAGCCGAGAAGTAAGTTCAGCATTCCACTGCCGAGATGCCTGCTTCAAACCATATAATGAGCGCTTCAACTTACAAACAACATTGGGACCAGCTTGCGTATAACCTTCAGGCGGAAGCATATAAACATCTTCGTCCAGATAGCCATGGAGGAAAGCGTTATTGATATCAAGCAGGTGTAAAGGCCACTGTTTAGCAGCAACAAGAGCAAACAAAATTCTCACCGTCACAACCTTAGCCACCGGAGAGAAACTATCATGGAAGTCGACGCCTTCAATCTGATTGTAGCCCTTGGCCACCAAACGAGCCTTAAATCGATCAACCTCCCCATTAGGTTTC
>JAOSBL010000008.1:7011940-7026094 GCA_027568915.1 Erythroxylum roraimae
ACCCTCTCTGTAAAAGTTACAGAGTTCTCTCAACCTATTCTGTGGATACCGTTAGAGGCCGGACACTTGTGCGGCTATGGTGGTTGAGACGGATCGGTTTCGGAAACGGTTCGAGAGATGCATCAAGATATAGATCAAGCTTCGGAATAAGGTACGAATTAAATTTCCGCTTTATCATGATTCGTGTTAATCATTTTATAGAATTAAATAGATCTTGGTTTTCGGGAAATCAAAAATCACAGAAAAGTTTTGTGATTATTCTGCTGCGGTCGGATCAGATCCGGACCCGATTTCCCAACACGTATAACCAAAAGGTAAAACTAAATTATGCGACTAGGGTCGTGCACGCAAGCACGATTATATCCCGAGCCGCGGTCGGTCTAGCTCTTACTAGCATTAGGAGTATTGGTTGGGAGTTGGGACAAATCGAGTGAGGGATGGATCAGGCTGAATGCGAATAGGGCGAAACGAAGGTCCAGTTGGCATGCCTCAGCCGGTGGACTCCTTCACGACAGCTCAGGAATTTGGCTAGGAGGATTCATCCATCATATTAGATTTGCGATGCTGAGTTACGGGGGTTTATTTGGACTTGACTTTGGCTTGAGATATGAGTTATCGAAGGATTAAACTAGAGGTTGATTTTTTGAAAGTCATTAATATTTTTTCCACCTCAAGTTCGAGGACTTCCTATCATACTTCCCTAATACGAGCCATTCAGGTTCTCTTAAATAAATCCTGGACGGTTCACATCCGCTATGTGTTTCGTGAAGAAAATTGTTGCACTGATTGGTTAGCTTTTAATGCGGCGTCTTTTAGTTTAGGAGTTACTTATTTGCAGTCTCCTCCTTTGGGATGTCTTACTATCTTCTTTGAGGATATGTGCGGGATTTTCACCCGAGGGTCAGTCTTTAGGCTTTGCTTTTTTCTGTTATATATTTAAAAAAAAGTAAAAACTAAAAACAGCTATTTAATTTTAACCTACTTACCTGTTTAATATTTTATATTTATACACAAACTCACTCTCGTGGTTTTTTCTTTTCAATTCCTTGCCCCATCAAGTTGAGTTCACTGCGCGCAAAGTCTAGTATCTGTATATATTATACATATAGTCATGGCGATTCTTTACGCCGTGGTGGCCCGGGGGACGGTGGTTTTGGCTGAGTTCAGTGCCGTCACCGGGAACATCGGGGCGGTCTCCCTGCGGATCCTTGAGAAACTTCCATCGGAAGCTGATTCGAGGCTATGCTTCTCTCAGGATAGATATATATTTCACATACTCAGATCCGACGGCCTCACTTTCCTCTGTATGGCCAACGGCACCTTCGGCAGTACGTTATGATCCTCCCTCGCTTCTGCCTTGTATTGTTGTTTTCAATTTAGCGGTTGATTACTAAAATTCTGCTTATGAGGCTTAGAACTTTGGTGGAGTTGTGGACAGTTTAATCGATTCGAGAGAGATGCTGATGGTTTATCGGTCTCTGATTTTAATGCATTTCGTCATGCCATTGCAATTGAGAATCAGTTCGAGGCTTTACTGCGTTTTCCTTGTTCCTGATCTGATTGATTTGTTTTAATTTCATGTGATGTATATTAATTACGAATCTTTGTTCTGTCAAAATGTAACTAGGTCAACCCTTTCTTGCATAATGGTTTCTGGGTTTTCTTGTTGCCTTGAACGTAAATAACGTATGTGTTTGGTTCTTCGTCTAGGGAGAATTCCATTTTCATACTTGGAGGACATTCATATGAGATTCATGAAAAATTATGGCCGAGTGGCGCAATATGCTCCTGCCTATGCAATGAATGATGAGTTTTCCCGAGTCTTGCATCAGCAGATGGAGTTTTTCTCTAGTAACCCAAGCGCTGATACACTCAACCGTGTACGAACTGAAGCTGCTGAGGCAAGTATCTTCATTATAAGCAAATCTTATTTTTTTCCCCCTTAATTGTGTTCATTTCATCTTTATATTTGATTGTGCTCCAAACTTTATGCTTCGGATGCCAGTTTCTTTTCCTTTTTTTTTTTTACATTTCAATTTAAGTTGTGAAAGATAAGAATCTGTTTCTTCATGCAAACAAAAGCGAAAAGATTGCTTTTGAATATAATCTGTAGTAACATAATCAAGCAATTAGTTTTTCTTGGTACCATTTTCATTGCCAGTCAAGGCATGCAAGTCGATCTCCAACATTGTCTCTGTGGATGCTCCTGAGGTTAAACATGCGCATCCTATTCTTTTTTCTTTATCACTTTTATGTCTGCATTTTAACAATTGGGGCCTGAAACAGAGACCACTAGGCGATACTACCTTTTACTTTGCTCTAAAACCAAGATTTCCTTTTCAAGTTTGTGGTTTATTATATATCTATGTGTATATGTACATTTATCTGGTTTTCTTGTTTGTAGTTTTTGGCACAAGGGGGAGCTGTGGCAGTGTTTGAGGTGGTTAGTTTTAATTGTCTTTTCTGCTGACAAGCAATTCATTTGCAGCTTCGCACTATCATGGTGGACAACATAGATAAAATATTGGAGAGAGGGGACCGAATTGAACTTCTTGTTGACAAAACTGCAACAATGCAAGATGGTGCTTTTCATTTCAAGAAACAGTCGAAGCGCCTTCGTAGAGCTCTTTGGATGAAAAATGCCAAACTCTTGTAAGTGCCTATGATTCCCAAGTTCCTTCTGCTACTTGAGTTTGAGATTGTCTTTTCTGGGTGAATTTGAATTGTAAATTTATGAAAGTTGATCTTTTATTGTTTCTGCTTTACTGGTTGGAATAAGTAGGGAGACTATCAAAATCTCATACAGCATGTTGTTGGCCAAGAAAAAGAAGAAAAAGAAAGCAGTGGGCCTGAAAATGTTAAATGTTGAAAACATGATGAAAACAAATTATTGGGGAAGTGTTGCTTGGAACATGTCATGGCCGTCATTTGTAATTAATTCTGCACCATTATTCCTCTCAATTTGTCAAATATCTCCGTAGTTTTTAATATATAAGAAAGAATGTCTTGTATGCCCATTAGCAAGTAAGAAACCTTAATAAACGCTTGCGTTAAAATGCATTCCCCTTTCTCCTTTTTTCATGTTCATCTGCTCCTGTGTAGTCGTGAATATGCTGGTTTGAAGTACTGTTGAATTTATTGTTGCAGGTGTCTAGACTTATTTGCCACATTTTGTGGCATCCCTAACTATCTCTCTTGCTAATTATTAGAATTTTGTTGGTCTATGCAATATTTATGCACTTACATGAAGTTGCTTGAGTATTATTTGGAAGGATGTAAATGCATGAATGCAATTGAAGATGTTATTAAATGAGTATTGCATAAAATGGTCATTGTAATTATTATGACATTGTTGTGTTCATAAAACTGAAAAGAATAAATAACACGATTGCAATCTTCATGCCACTATATTTTATCGAATGCCATATTAGATCACAACTGCAATAGATGGTTCAGTGCTTGACCAATCTCTCTTTCCATTAGCAAAGTATGATCTCTTTTGAGTACTGTATGAAAATTCTATATGCTACTAGGAAACTTGCGATTGTCAACCGCTAAGCATGTATCAGCATTTTAAGTGAGAAAGAATCTACATTGACTTTTCAGGGCACTTTTAACAGTCGTGATTCTTCTGTTGCTATACATAATAATTGCTGCTTGTTGTGGAGGCATCACCCTACCTTCTTGTAGATCTTGAGTTGCAGTTTTGATGGTCTTGAATTTCTGATGAAGTATGTCGTGGTCATTTCAGTCATGTTAATTATTTTGAAAGACAGCTTGGATGAATTATCTAATTTTCGGGTGTACATGGTGTATCTATTTGTCTACAAAGTGCGAGATACCAAATTAATGTTCATATGGTTGAGGCTTGTGGTACAATTGGTATATATGATGTGGGAAGCCTGATGTTACATGCTGCATTCCTATTAGATTTTGATTAGTCTAGATAAGAGTTGAGTTAAACTATCTTGTAAATAGTATTTGATTAGTCCGCTTTTGATGTTTATACGTTTATTTTATTGTTATTTTTTAAACATAAGTTTAAGATAAGAGATTTTTCCAAAAAATTAGAAATAATTTTTTCAAAAAATTTAAAGATAAGAGAGTTTTTTAGAGATTTTTAACTACAAAGGAGGCCTATGGCTTTTACCCTAAAACTAAAATAATTATTTGAATTAACCCAATATCATTTATTAACTTACATCTGTAATATAACCTGTCAGATTTGTTATCAGTTATTTAAACGCCTTTCTTCTTTTAATGCCGTCGATTGGAGAGGTTCAAGTCGTCATGCTTGTGCTTTCAAATTTTGATGTCTTTCGGAGGAACATAGATAGTGGAATTTGAGAAAGGATGTGTCATTGGCAATTGCCCACTAGTTAAAAAATGTAGATTATTTTATTTTTCTTTTGTCACAGGGAAAAGTGGTTGTTGGAAGTTGTAAGATGAGCTTCTTTGATGTCTTGTTTGATGGTAATGAATGGATTATAAGTATTATGTTTGGACATGTAGACTCGTGTGCTCTCGAATGAACCTGAAGTTAGGGAATAAGCAAATTGAAAAAACAGTCCAGCTTATGGAATATTGGAATTGCTTATACTGTGTATGCGTATACCACCACACATTGTTATTCATATTTCTCAATATATTTATAATTACAACAAAGTAGGATTTGGTCACAAGGTGATGCAAGATTCTAGTCCTGCATTGGTGGCTTTGTGGAGACGAAGTTGGCGGTTCATAAGTAAGAGTTGGTAGCTTCTCTATTGGCGGGGCATGCTTGCAGGAGAAACAAGCGAAGGATACATGTGAGGTGGTGAATCTGGAGTTTTCTGCAGCCGTTGGGGGCTTCATTACTGGTGGTGGCTTCACCGGATGGTGGTGAATAGTTGGAGGATATTTATGTACCAGAGGTGGTGAATAAGGAGCTTTGGTCGGAGGCAAAGATGGAGTCACCTTGTAAACGAGTGGAGGCTGGTAAGTAATTTGCAGAGGTGGTACATTAGGTAGCGACTGGTAAGAAGTTGAGGGTTTTACCTCAGAGAAGATAAAGGGAGGACTTGGCAGTGCTGGGAATATAGCAGGAGGCAATTTATGATGTGGAGTAGGAGGCCATTTATGGATGGGTTTTGGAAATTTAAATTTAGGCGATTTATAGATCGGCTTCGGATATTTGAATGGTGGTGCTTCGGGTGGAGAAGTCACGGAGCCGGCCATAGGTGGGGGAGTAGCGCCTAAAGAAGCTGGAGGTATATGGTGCCACCACCACCACTGTTGGGCATAACTGTTAACCTTTTCTCCACCAACGCCATTCCGAGCATAATCACTTAGCAAGACCCAGATAAGCAAACAAAGAACTTTCTTCAGTACAATATTCATGGTGACAGAAGAAGGTGAAAATGGAACTGAACTACTGAACTTGGCATGTAAATAATTTATAGGCAATGGTAATGGCCACGTGAAGGGGGGCTGAAGTTCGTGTCAACACTAAACTAAGTCACTTTCTATATCCTGCTTATACTTGGACAAATGTCATTAGGCTCATCAAAACGTCTTTAATGGTGCAAGTCTTCAATTAAAGTTTTCAACTAATTGCCTTTTTCATAAAAACCTAAATTGATTTCAGGCTGCTGTCCTGTACTGTAACTCAGTCTGCATTATCAAATCCTTCAAAAAGACCACCAATCTGGGGTACGGTGACAACCGTCTATGATCCTAGTTTGGCATTTCGATTCTTTTCTCAACAACTCATGTTTTACGTCAACCAAAAAAATACGAAAACTAGGTTGAGGAGGCTGGTGTTCAACTTTTCATGAGACTGCATGCCTATTTCTACGTCAAAAGATCTCATTAATGTTCAGAAACTGAAACTGTTACGTTGTGAAGATACAATCCAAGGCTCTTAATGAACCCATTTGAAAAGAAAAGTGTTGCATTTAATGATCAGTGAATAACAACAAAACAAAGTTGCTCTTCAACAGTGATCCAAAGCGAATAACTATGGCATTAATGGCCATTTAAGTTGAGGTTTGAGGATTAGATAAAATGGTCGAGCTAAAGTAAGAACGATAATAGATTGAATTAAGTTGAATGGAATAAATTATTTTTTTTTTAATTCAATCTCGTTCTAATTAATTTATATCAGTTTAAAATTGATCTTAATAAATTAAATTAAAATGAAAATATTTTATTTATTGGAATCGAATGGTATTAATTTGTTTAAATTCAAATTTATATAAAATTTAGGGATAAAATGTTCAAAAGTTTCTAATATTTTAAACTTTTAAAATTTTCAATTGAGTAACCAATCTTTTAAAATCTTAACAATTCAATTCAAAAAGTTATTTTTAATCATGTGATATGCTTATTAAAAAGTCAACGTACTCAGTGCGCCAGGGAGGGTCATCGATGTACGCAACTTTGCCATTATATTTTTATAAAGAGATTATTTTCGTGATTCGAATCTACGACCTTCTGATAACTAAGAAGCAACTTTTATCAGTTACTCAAAGGCTTTCACTTATGGTATATTTACTAAATGTTTATTTATTAACTATATTAGCAAAAATTAACTATATTTTGTTTTTCTGATTTACCAAAAAAAATGTTTTAAATTGAATTGTTAAAGTTTAGAAAGTTGATCTCTCAATTAAAAAATTAAGTTGGTCATTCAATTGAAATTTTTAATAATTTGGACACTGGATTAAAAAAATCTCAAAAGGTTGAGTATTTTAGAATTAATAATTCTTAAAATTTAATCAATTCAAAATTAATTTTATATTGTTTCTAATTTTTATCCCTAATTTAAGTCTATACCATACAATGAAATTTATTCTATTTTATAAAATTGGTAAATACTTTGATTATAAGCTAATGTATTCGACATTACATATGTATCAATTAAATTATAGTATATTCATTTATGATATGACAGACTAATTTAATTGTGGTAATCATAACGCCTCAAAATAATGACTCAGAAGGTTTTGCCAATTCAAAGTATACATTTCATTTAAAGTTTAACTCATAGACATCTCTAATCAACATATTTAAGAAATTTGAAGTTGTCTAATTAATAATTATTGATAATTAAAATCTCCAATATTGGGCAATTGGGCTTTTTCACTTGACTATCCGGGCCCAAAATGACCCCAAAAAAAACCCGAAACTTAACTTTGATCTCCTTCTTAGTCCTACCAGTAAAAAGCTGTTAAAGAAAGTCCTCCATAACTTTGCTTTGAACAGCAGCCAAACGTAACAGCACCCACCCTCCAGAATCCAGATTGATCGCAGTCAACATATATATAGCTACCAAAGTTTAGTTTTTTTATTAGGGCTTATCGAATTTCGAATTGGGAATCCATGAGACCGATAAGGCTGCCGGAGCCCCCCGGCCCCACCACCACCGCCACGGGCGTTCCGGAGATCTTCGAAGCTGGCAATTACGGAGTCATACGCCGTGCCGTCGTCATCGGAAACGGTTCTTCCGCCGCCGAGAACCAGAGCCTCGGTTTGGTTCGCGCTCTCGGCCTCTCCGATAAGCACGTCTTATACGTGAGTAGTATTTAAGAGTATGACCAAGTTCTTGTTAGGGTTCGGAGTTGTGATTATCTGTTTTATTTTAAATAAATCTGTGTATCTGTGTGCAGAGAGTTACGAGGCCAAGAGGAGGCATAAACGAGTGGTTACATTGGCTACCGGTTTATATTCATAAATTTTTGGATTATGTGGTAAGGAAAATGTACGGCTACTCCAGGCTGATGATCACTTCACGAGGAAAGCCGTTATTCAATTCTTCTTCGGAAAATGGGAGTTCTGGTGTTGGCTTGTCATCGATTTTAGAAGCTGACGTGAAGCAGATCGTGCACATGGCTCGCGACACCTATGAAAAGTACTTCCTTTTGTATTTTATTTTTGTTGGAATTATTTTCCATGCCTAATGCTTTGAGAAATAAGTCCACCAATTGGTCTTACAATTTCTGTGCCTACCATTAGAGAGAAATGTCATCCTTTAACTTTTAAATCTGCAGGATATCGGCATGACCTAGTAGTATCCAATATCTTAAGTGAATATTGGATTAATTTTTTTTTTAAAGCTGGAAAGAATTATGTTTTCTGCATAGTGCATGCTCCTATATATATTTTTTGAAAAATTGCATGCTCCTTTATTGCTGTGTAAGATATAATCATCTTACCTTTTGCGTTTCATATAACGAGGTCATTTTTGTTGTTATGAATTAGCTTATTTTGTCTGGAAATATTAGCTGCATAAGGGTCTATAGATCTTCAATCCATTAACAAGTTTTTATTGTAGAACACAATGCTAAGCTGTGTTTACATAACCAACCATTTTAAATCTTATGGTCCTGCTTGAAAAGTTATAGGACAAGTAAAACGTATATTCTTGTTTGGAGGTGAAAGACGATGGATGGTTAAGGTAGCAGAATTATAAAGGTGCCTTTATTGAAGCTTCTTATATTTGCTATCAGGCAACACGCAGGAATATTTTTCTTTAAAAATCCTTTGTAGTCCACCAACTGCATATTGATAATTAACAACCTAGATCTTCTATGCTTTCTTTCTTTTAAACCATTTACGTATTAGGAAAGAGAAAAGTATTATCCACTATATGTATTCATTCTAAACTTAACAGTCTTATGGTCTGCAACTCATGTGCTGCTGAATATCTCCAGGGATGGACTGTTACTGGTGATTGCATCTGGTAGAGATACGATTTCTACTGCAAGCTCCATAAAACGTTTAGCTTCAGAAAATGTGTTCGTCGTCCAGGTTTGTCATTTATCTTTGTATCAAGTGTGTTTGTTGATTTTTTTGTTTTGCTTTACATAATATTGTATTGAGATGGCTCTCTATGACAAATATTATGGTGGTTCATTTGCTCTTTGGTCATCATGATTCCTTAGTTTCAACAGATTGTTAGGGTGGCTGATATGTTTGAACTTAGCTTACTTTGTGTTTGTGTCAAAAGACTTGGTGAACCTAGATCCTCCTGGTATTGAAACTTTTGTAAAGCAGGACGGAGAACTTGTGTGTAGGTTGTTCAGTGGAATTATACTCTATATTATTCTTTTTCCTTCTTTTCTTGCAAGTTTTGTGGCCAATTTGTTTCCTGGTAAGGTGTCTTATGGTACATTTATGTGATTTTTAATGTATTACAGTGAGCAGTCCTTCACTGCTAGATACTTGTTTTCTGATTTTTCAGAGCAATTTTGCTATTCAGTGGATCCACCACTTCAACATATGTCAACAAATCACCTTTTGCAGATCCATCTGAATGGCTTGTATGATTTGAAAATATATGATAGCTTTGAAAGTACTCGTTGGGTTTCAGAGTCTACGTTTGGCAAATTTGTGCATTTTTCACTTGGATATACATGACAATGCTACATCAGTTATTTGTGATTAGAGGCATGTTTTGTTTCTCGTATAAAGCATTCCTGTGCTATATATATTACAGGATAGTTTTGTTCCAAGGGTGCCCTCTGTTCATATTACATATGTATTTGTTATACCACTCTTCTCTTTCCTTTGGTATTACAGATTCAACATCCGAGGTCAGATGTGCATAGATTTGACATGGTGATCACTCCTCGTCATGACTATTATCCTTTGACTCCACAAGGACAGGAGCAGGTTCCTCGGTTTCTACGGAGGTGGATAACTCCACTTGAACCTCCAGACAAGCATGTGGTATGAATCCTGATTCCTTATGCTTATAAGATTCCTTTGGTTATGAAAGTTCATATTATATCCGAGAATTTCTGACCAAATAAGAGCTTATTGTTGTTTATGCTGGGAACTGTATTTGCAGGTCCTGACTTTGGGAGCTTTGCATCAAATTGATTTTGCTACATTGCGTAGTGCAGCTAGTACATGGCATGATGAATTTGCACCACTGCCAAAGCCGTTACTGGTTGTTAACATTGGAGGCCCAACAAGTAATTATTCATGGTTTATCATCTCTACTGTTCTTTTGTCACTCTATGGGGTCACTTCAAAATTGCCAATATCAACTTAACCTTTCCTTTTCGGTTTTGTTGGTCTCAGAATCCTTTTCCGTTGGACCAATTCTTGGAAATTTAACAATTGGTGCTATTATACTTCCACACTGTTTTAAAACCCTTGAATAATAGTAAGATTTGACAGATTTTCTTCCTCTCTTGAACTGGGGATATTTCGAACGTGAACATTGTTATTATATTTTGATGTGTTCAATTCTTATCACATACCTTGATACCTGTTTTTTACCAATAAAATGGAAGACATTAATATGCGTGGTTTTTATTGAACTTTATAGTAATAACAGATCAACTTTCTTATAAATAGGTTTAAGTCATTCTTTTTCTTTTTGTTTGTTCATGACCTTGTGAGTTTCTTTTGCTGATATGATCCTTTTCCATTAGGACGCTGTCGTTATGGACCAGACCTTGCGAGGAAATTAACTGCTTCACTGCTTAGTGTGCTTACAAGCTGTGGCAGCATCCGAATATCTTTCTCACCTAGGACACCTCAAAAGGTATAAAATACATATATATTATAGTTTATCTGAATATATTCACAGATTATGTATCCATCAATAACCCATTCAATCCAAAAGTTTAAGCTTAAGCTATTAGTGAGGCCTAGGACATGTTCCATATATTATCCTAACAGTAAGGTAAGCTGTGTTTGGCATTAATCATGTACTTTTTTTCCCATGTGTTTGACCCACAGGTTTCAAACATTATAGTCAGAGAATTAGCAGATAATAAAAAAGTTCACATCTGGGATGGTCAAGGTATCTGCTTTGATTGGCAGCTTCGTATTCAAGTTTGAGTGGAGCACAGTATTTACAGTTTTAAAATTCATACCTTTCAGAACCAAACCCATATAAGGGACATTTGGCTTGGGCAGATGCATTTGTTGTAACAGCAGATTCAGTTAGTATGTTAAGTGAGGCTTGTAGCACAGGGTATGCCTACTTTATTTGATTCGTTAAGCATATCTATTGTCTGCAGGTAGACTTTCCTTTTTGATTCTAAAGAGTTTTAAATCATTTTTTCAGGAAACCTGTGTATGTCATGGGATCTGAGTGTTGCACATGGAAGCTGTCTGACTTCCACAAATCTTTGAAGGAGCGAGGAGTGGTCCGGCCATTTACTGGATCTGAGGATGTAAGTAGACAGATGGATGTTCTTTGCAACACACACACACACCCACATATATCTGTACATATATTAACTTTGCTGTTTCTAAGAGTTAGTGGGATGTGCATTCTCTCTTCTGCTGAATTGGTACTGATCTCCATGTGCCAATTTCATTTGGATTGACACTTCATTTTAGAGTTCACATCTATCCTCTGTGATAAGCAATGCTACGAAGATTAGAGTTGCCTGATTAGTTAATTGGAAAACCAGATATCATGTAGATAAGATCTCAACTTGGTGCAGGGCAACAAAAGTCTTATAGAGATCATGCATGGCCTGAAAAAGTTATAAAAATGTAAGTTAGAGGACGAAGAATATCCTGAGGACATTGTTTACCAATTTCATGATCTCTTGTCTAGCAAACATACTGAGCATCATAGCTCAGTGGATTTAATGTTGAGAAGGAAGAGCTTGAAGGTTATGTTTCCACGTTGATGGCTGATGATGAAAATTTTGAGGAGAATTGCAATATGATTCATGATCTTGTGGCTTGTAATAGCCTGCAGATGGTAGACTTGCAGAAAGTTTTATGAGACTTAATCTTGAGAATTAACAGCTTGAAATTCATGCTTCATTAGATTGGGATTCTCAACTAGTCTGATGTATATCCTCAAATCGAAATTGACATTGACTATGTGTATGGAAGTAAGCGGAAGTTGGTTGTTGTGGGATGTGTCATTGAAATCTCACTCCTGTCACTGATACTAGCCTTGATGATGATGGGGATGATCTTTGTGAAATAGAAGAATTTTATAAAATTGATTGGCTCGCCGATTACATAACCTGGCTTTCTTCTTTGCTGAACATAATTCTAGTTAGATGGAAAGGTGGATATAGTCAGAGGTGATTATGAAAGGAACAGGCAAGGGTTGAACATGACTTTATACACTCTAGCTTCCTGGATCAAATGTCTTAATGATGGCATGTATTTACACACATCACTACAGACTATACGAGTGAAAACATTGGATGCAGTGGATAGAGTTAAACATTTGTATGATGTATCATTGTGTGTTGCTCAATTTTTGTTGAGCTTGCTTGGTTATCATGCTTAAGGGCTCAATTAATTTTTCTTTCAAGAAGTGGGTTCAAATGAGTGTTAAATCCAACAAAGGGCCCTTGTTACAATTTTGCATCAAGCTTTTGTGTTTTCCATTTATCCTTTTCGGAATTCATCTTTTCTCATATCTTTTGGTCATTCTCTCGTATCATCAATTGTTTATTTGGTTATTGGCTGACCCCAAAATGATGTTATAGCTCACTAGATTGGCACATTAAAGCATTGTATTCTGTCGTTCTTATTATTTTAGTTTATTTTAATCACCATTATTCTCTAACCGTTGGATTTGTTCAAATTGCAACAGTTAGAGACAGCCAGTCACCACAACGTTGTCGTAAGCGCTATCTTAAGAGGTTTAGGATTAGATTAAATGGAACGTTTAGGATTACATTAAAGGGATAGCAAGAAGACAATAATTGTGACTCTTATAAAAGATATTGTTGTTGAACCTTTGCCTTGTACACATATTTGATAAAGGGTCCTCCTTAGGCATGAATTCATAATCTTTTATCCTTTCTTAATTGAACAGTTAGTTAAATTTTTGGAGTTCCATCATTTAATTGAATGGGTGTTGTGTTCTTGTTTCAGATCTCCGAGATCTGGAGCTACCCTCCACTGAATGACACTGCAGAAGCTGCTCGTCAGCTACATGAAGCTCTTGCTCAGCGTGGATTGATACTTCGGCCTTAGTGTCGTTTATACCTACTCATTGTTGTAAACAAATTCTTTATTTTTGCTGTTAGATGCTAGTTTCATCCAATGGCACGTATAGGAATTGCAACAACAAGCATACGTTTTCTTCTATTTTTCTTTGGGATAACTGATGTACAAATAAAGGTTAGCTCACTCAGCGCGGCTTGTAACATAGCAAGAGTGGCAGGCATTGTTTTTGCTTTTTGGGTACTGGCATACAGCTGAGATTATGAAAAAGGTTTCGTCTTGAAGGTGGTTTGTGATCTTCAGACCTGCAACCAAGTCAAGTCAATGAAATTTGACAGGTTACCGATTTTTGTCTCTGATTTTGGTTTGTTTCTGTTTCCATGCCTCAAACTCAAACCACTTGTTATTTGTAACGAAAATAAGCAAAGCTTATATTCCATTGGTCTTCGAAGGCTGTCTTTAAGAATTCAGAAGTGCTTGAATTGTCAGAATCAATTTATGTTTGATAGTTTTAATGAATTGCTTTTATAATATTTTACATATTAATTGTAATATTCTAGTGAGTAATTTTGAGTTGTAAGGCCAATGTCCAACCTTACATTTTCTTGTGCAAAGATGTGATTTTATTTTCTGAAGATAGGGTTCACCAATAAGTTCTTTATACCCTTATTGATGCGGTCAAGAAAACCGTGCAATACAGAAATTCTGGCACTTGCTTTATTTAATATTCTTACGTACGTTATAAGTATATAATGTCCGTACAAAATGTTGATTTTTGGTATGAACTTATGAACTGTAATATAACATTGTAATATAGACGACATACAATTGTGCGCTATACGTGCACGTTTCACTACAAGAAAAATCACGTTTACCGACGGAATATTTCGTCGGATAACTGGATATATCCGTCGGAAATTATATGTACCGACGGAAAGCGACGAAAGACGAAACCTTCGTCAACAAGGCTGTCGCTACGTCCGTCGGTAAGTAATAGCGATAGCCTTGTTGACGACGGTTTCGTCTTTCTGTCGGTGTATTATCAACGGCCAACCGACGAAAAATAATTCATTGTTATTATGTACTGACGGACATTGATTAAAGTTTCCGTCGGTGGAATGCAAATATCAACAACGGATAACTTCCGTCGGTATACTTTACGGACGGAACAACCGTCGGTACGTCTAGATCGATAACAATAGTAAGTTGTAAAAGTTACCGACGGAA
>JAOSBL010000008.1:7035714-7060717 GCA_027568915.1 Erythroxylum roraimae
ATATAGATGCAGTGAAAATTTGAGTTTTAAGTGGTAAGTGTGAATATGAAACTGAGAGGGGATACTTACTTTGAACTACAAGGGAGGATGATGAGGAGGATGGTTTGTTGGAAATGTAGTCTTTCATCCATATTGGAGCTGTGATTTGTCTGAGGGACCTTTTTGGAGCTGTGGAGGATAATGGTGGAAAAGACTCTGTATCAAGTATAAAGGGAGGTGGATGAGAAGGCTGGTTGCTGGTTGTGGGTGGAGCAAGTGTTGGTGTTGGTGGCTGTATTTGAGTGTTTGAGTTCTGTAATATAGGCTGCTGAGGTGAAGGAGTTGAAGCTGTGATGGTAAGGTTGATCGACGATAATGATTACATGATGGTTTATTTATACACAAAGTCTAACAAATTCTAATAACAAACTATCCACCTGTCTAAGGAATAAAAAACGCAATCTTAGGAAAAATATTCTAACCGAATAATATCATACTCTCTACACAAATTGATTCCTAGTGTTGATGGCATAAAGAAGCAAATAATTTTGTATATCAAAATTAAAAAAATATTATATGAAAAATGTAAAAAATATTAAATTTAAGATGACATGGATCATTTATAATTTTATAAAAGATCTTAATATTGTAGTTATTAATTTAATAATATACAAAATTAAGAGTTGTATAAAAATTTTAAAAAATAGATAATAGCCGATGAAAGTGAAAATTTAGTACAAAGGAAGGAGGGAATGTAAAGGTTGAATTGAATACGTCAACACATCCGTCCCTTACTACACTCGGTCTCGGTCTAGGTCTAGGAGACTCGGACGCGTAAATTTCATAGTTTTATTACAGCTGCACTCTCCAGTCCACACACGTGTAAAGAGTGAGAGAGAGAGAGAGACAGAGCAGTATGTACAAACGTGCGGAAGGCGCTCGTGACAGTGCGCCACGTGTGAAACCATTGTCGCCTAGCCGTCCCTCTCCGATCAAAATCCACAGCCTCGCGTTTTATTCTCTTTCTCTCTATTATGTTTCGCTTCTCTCTCTACAATACTCTCCTTCGCCACCAAGTTTTCGCCTTTTATCGCTTTTTTCTTTCTAAACCCTTAAAAACGCCCAATCGTTTCTTCACCCAGATCTCTGTCTTCTCTGTCTCTGGTGAGTCTTTTTCTTGTAATTTGCACTCGGTCAACTTTTAGGTTTTGTCGGCTGTTAATCTTTATCGTGATCTTTGTGTGGTTGCTGATACTTTTGAAAGATACTATGGAGAAAAGTACAAGTATTTGAGGGAATAGTCTGATATTTGTCTTCACTCTGTTGCTTCCCGTCTCCTGTAGTTTGGAATCAAGACTTGGTATCTTAAGTGTGTTTTTAGTTTAATTTTTCGCGTTAAAGTTGATGACTTTGTTTTTATAAAGGAGGGATTATTGCTCTGGATGGTCTATTCGTGCTTCTTGATTTGTTTTTCTGTTTGGAATCTATTTTTATTATTGTGCGATGAGCTGTTGTAATCTGTGCAGGTTATGAATTAGTGACGTTAGGGATATTTCAGTGGATATTAGGGTTTTTGATATAATTTAGTTTGTGTTTCTTGTCTTTTCTTGGGCGGCAAGTGGGTTTCTCTCATTAAAGAACTCTTTGTTCTTCTCTTGATGAAGCAAGCTACGATCCATGTTTTTTAATTTTTTTAATTGTTGGAATTGTGTGTGAAAGTTGCTTGCGCTTATTGCAGCTCGAACTTTTGAAGGTGAATTTGGGATTTCTTTTTTCCCGGTAAAATTCGACTACTTAGAGAAGGTTATTATTGTTTAAAAGTAGGAGGTCTGGGTCTCATGAGAATTGTCAGGGGAATGCAGAGATTGTTTGACTGCAAGGACGAGCTGGACACAGTGGGCTGGAAAGAATCCTTCAGCCAAGGTGTTGGTGTCACTGCACCCAAAGCAAGGACTCGTGATAAACCCATGACCACTAAAGTCTTTCTCCGTCTCTGAATTTGGGTCATTTTGAAAGGAGATTTAGCTGTTGAAATCTGAGTGGTCGAGGACTGTAAGGATTGAGAAGTTGAGACCATGACTCGAGTACTGATTCAGCGTGGCAGTGGTTCTTCTTCAAACCAGAGTCGTGCAGGATCATCTGCTGCTGCTATGCGATCAGAGGCACAGACTAGTCAGACCCCTCAAGTTCCTTCAGCTGTGAAAGATGAGGAAATACGTGATGATTCACGAGAACAAACTAGTTCTGACGAGTTATTGGAACCTTGTGGGACTGCCGAGACTAAGACAGCTAAAAGTGATGATCTTTTGACGGAAAGCAATGAAGAGAAGAATGAGAAATCAAGTGATGACGACAATGAGAAATCAAGTCGTGATGAGATTACAGTTACTGGGAACTTGGTCAAAGGGGTGAAGGTATCAGAGAGATCAACTGGGAGTGATAATTTAAATGTTGAAACTTCAGAAGCTGCTACTGGAAGTCCACAGCCCCCACCTCCTCCTGTGCCACCTCCAAAAATTTCTGCAACATACTTAAATTCAAGGCGACCTATTTCAGGAGGGTCAAACTCTGTACGAGTTGGGGCATCTAGGAGGCCAGTTGCCTGGTCTGTTGTTTCTACAAGGACTTCACCACCTGGCTCACGACCTTCCTCACCTCGGTCCCATGGTGAAAATGAGGGGTACAATAGTGCTGATGAGCAAAGCCCTTGCTATGTTTCCTCCTATGATGATGTGGTATGGTCCTTGTTATGAATCTGCTTTAGTGTCCTGAAGGAATTTTTTTACGTAACAATTTTCTTGTTTAATTGTGGAATATATCTGCTTATGAAAATCAGCAAGTAATTGATTTGTGATTCACTGATTTGTGATTTGTATCTGGTCATATTATGTGACTTCTCTTTTGTCAAATTTTGTAGTCAAAGATTATCATCTTGTCTAGTTGATATCTGATGAGTCTGCTTTTGAGTTTGATATGTCCACTGGTGAATGTCCTATTAATTGCTTGTAATTGACTAATGTTTCCTGACAAAAATCATTTGAAATTGTCAATTTTATGTTGATATACTGGTATTTCTGTTCCTGTGGCATAATAGACTACCTTGTTTTCAAGTGTTGTGAACTTCAATTAATGATGTGATTCAACAATGAAGTATTTACAACAGACATTTTATCCTAAAAGTTGCATGCATTCCAGGAAAGAGAACGACAGTTTGAGATTGATATTAGGCACTCTAAAGGATTTGAACTGAAAAGAATGTTGGAGGATGGAAATTGTCTATTCCGTGCTGTAGCTGATCAAGTGTATGGGGATTCTGAGGCGTATGATTTGACGAGACAAATGTGCATAGACTATATGGTGAGTGTACTTACCATCCTGGTGTTCCAGAATAAAATGTTTAGATTCATGGTCTTTTGATGGTATATGGGATTGCTTCTCAATATTAACTCAAATAGTTGGTAACTTTATACTAAATGAGAATACAGAGCCAAGGGATGTAGGGAAGGGCTTGAGTGAAAAGAAGGGGAGGGTTAGTGATGTAGAACGTAGAGAGAAATCAACTGGGTTTTGATTAGAAACTTGAAGAGACAAAAAGAATCAGCAAATGACATTGATTCTTCTGGTCTATCTATCAACAATATCAAAGAAATTTCTGAATAGCCTTTCAGCATTATATATGACAGAAACTACTGAATATTTATTGCTGTGAAGTTCTATTTTATATGGACTATACAATTGATCTAACTATCTAAATACGTGTCAAAGAAGAGATAGGAACCTATCAAAAGATAAGGTTAGTGAACATGGAAACCTATCTTAAACAACAAAATGAAAGATATTATTTGAAAGGTAATCGTCTCATTCTCCCTGCATCAGCATCCCCATGCTGGAAATTTTTTCTGCGACTGTAGGTGGTTCTCCCAATCTTTTGACTAGGAAGTGAAGGTACTGTTTGTTGCTTCATGAACGAGCTTCCTTCATGACCGAGCTTCCTTCATGTCTAACAACTGCATATTTCTCTAGGTTTTTTTAGCTAACTGCTCATATGGGTTACTATGTGCATTATGTTGAAACCCATGAAACTCAAACAAATCTATCAAATAGCAGTAGAAGTCAAATTTTTGCGTGGTCCAATATCCCTTTATTGTAGCTTTTGATAAGTTCTCTTAGGAAATCTCTTCTTTCTTAAATGCATCACAACTTGCTCAGCTTTATTAGACTCAAAATCTCTCCTTTCTTAAATATACCATAACTTTGGTCTGCTTTAGTAAACTCAAAATATGTCCTTTAATAAATGCACCCAATTTTAGCCACCTTTATCAAACTCCTTAAAATTTTGACGCTGGTTTGGCCTTTCTTATATTCTTTGTTGCTAGCTTTGGTTGCTGCAGGCATTTTTTGATGAATTCTTTGTACATGTTTAACAAATGCTTCACCATCCTCACTTCCTTGTGGTAAAGGTATGAGGTCTACTACATGTGCTGGCTTAAAACCATTGGGGCTCTAATGAAGCCAATGGATTGATTGAATTCTCGTAAAAAAATTGTGCTTGTTACAATATTTTGTCTAATATCTTAACTTGATCACCAACAAGGCAGTGTAGAGTGTTTCAGAGGCTTTGATTCTCCAATTCTGTCTGTCTATCTGTGTTGGTGATTATTTGGGTGTAGAAAAGTGGTTCCCATATTCTTTCATAAAGAATGCCAATGGTGACCCACAAACTTCACTAAGTCTAGAAAATGGTTATATAAAATGTTAAACCTCATTTCTACTGTGTAAACATTTCCTGTGTTCAACCGCAGATCATTATATTGTGTGTAAATGATATATGATTATGGACTTTATAGTTTGGCCCCTGTCTAATAATGAGGGAAGTGCAAAACTTTGTTTTCAAGCTTCCTTTTATGCCTTGATTATTGAAGGTGAAGTGAAGTCTGATTTGTTGCTGTCTTTCAGGAACGAGAGAGAGATCACTTCTCTCAATTCATTACGGAAGGTTTTACGTCTTACTGTAAGAGGAAAAGAAGAGATAAGGTAACCTACTAGCTTCTTACTGAATTTTTGTCAAAATATTCTGACAATGTTTTGTTATTGTGAAACCTGTTGATGTATTCCTACTCTCTTAGTGTTTTGATTAAGACTAGCTGCATGGTTTTGGGATCTGTTGTTCCATGTTTGAGATTCTTTAGATTAGTAAGTTGACTTTTGCAGTAAAGGGTGAACTGCTGAGTTGCAATATGTTTGCTGGAGTGTGTTTGCTTTGCTAATGTGGAGAAATTGTTACAGGACTAAAATCTTGTGTGACCCTCATGTTCATCTCTGCAATGAAAGTGCTTTTTTTTTCGGTTATCATTTTTGTGTTTTGGTCTGGGGCATGCGAGTTTGTATTTAAAATTTAAGTTCAACTTGCAGGTTTATGGAAATAATGTGGAGATCCAGGCATTGTCTGAGATGTATAACCGACCAATTCACATCTATTCCTATAGAACAGGTCTGCTTTACATAATTCATAATTTTTTCTGCTTGCTGCATTTTTTTCCCCTGAAAAACGTAATTTGGTGGTGCAGAGCCCATCAATATATTTCATGGCAGTTACAATACTGACATGCCACCCATCCGGTTAAGTTACCATCATGGAAATCATTACAACTCCCTTGTAAACCCACGGCAACTGACAATAGGTGCAGGGCTTGGTTTCAGCAGTCTTCAGGGGGTATACTTCTGTCTCTGCTGCTCAACTTATAATTCTTTTTTGTGTTCTATTTTGTAAAATGGAATCTCCTTCTAGTGTTTGTTATTAACTAATGTCAGAATTGATTGTTGTACTAATTGTTCTTCCTGTAATTTGAGTTTTATGGAGAGGGAATTTGGAATTTTAAAATGAAATCTCCAGCAGCAAGGAATCACCTATTATAATACGTTGGAATGAGGTCTCCTCTTCTTGTTTTCTTTGAGTGTGTGTTTTGGTTGGGATGGGGGTGGAGTTGATGAGTGGTTAGTCCTTTCTTTAATATGAAACTTCTTTGAAGACCTGTGTAAGGAAGCATTCCGATGGGTCTCAAATTTCTATTGAAATCTATAGATACTTGACCTTGCTTTATGGAAGCACGATATATGTTTGTTACACTTTGTTGTTTTGATCGCAGAGAGATGTGGACAAAGATCAGGTCAAAGCTGCTATTAAGGCTCAACAAGATCAACAAATAGATAATGCAAGTATTTAATTTTTTAATTTATTTTGTGCTACAGTTGTTACTGAGTTTTGAATATAGCTACTTACTAATATGGTTTTGCTTGTCATTCATGGCGCTATGTTTGTAGGCACTTCTAGCAGAAGGGCGATTTTACTCTGATGTTGAGCTTACTGAGAAGGAGATTGAACGCATGGTGATGGAGGCTTCTCGAGTTGAGTATCTAGCCAACGAGAAATTCAAGCAGCAGCTTGGTTGTAAAGAATCATCTACTTCTGGTGCCGAGCCTTCATCTTCTGGAGCTAGTAAGTATAGGAAACTTGATTATGATGGAATAAGTGTTCCTGTAAGTTAACGTTCCTTTGTGTTTTTGAAGTGCAGTGACGTAGTAACTGCTGATTTCTAATGGTGTGAGTGCTTTGCTGTTAAGGTACAAAATTGGAGTTAATTTTCATATTATGACAAAATCATGTATTTTTGTGAAGCAGGATCATCAGGTAGCGAGACAAGGGCTGATGGCACAAGAGAACGTGGTTTACAGGATACTGTACTGAGCAGTAGTATGCAAATGGTGCTGTCCATGGGATTTAGCTACCTGCAAGTGATAGAGGCGTACAGTATATTTGGTGATGATGTTGATTCTGTGGTCTGTTATCTCCTGGAAACTGGGAATAGCAGCAGCAGACGCAAGGGCAAGGCAACTAAATGAGATATGGCTTTGGCATCTTCGTCTTGACACTGTAACTTTCGAGTTAGGGCAGAAAAGGGGGAAAAAGAAAAAGAAAGGGTTATCTGGTCTAATTCACTAGATGGTTTCCAGAACTTTTTATGTTATCCAGTATCCAAAATTAATCAATAAGATAGCGATGACTCTGAACAAGCTACTTGTTAAACCCCTTCTAATATAATCCAAGTGAGGATTTTCATGGTGCTGACGAATGCTAGTTATTACGAAAGGCATCAAAATACAAAATTTCCAGGGATTAAATAAAATATTAAACTTGTTGCAAATACGGAGTCAACATACAAAGTCTGGTATTATAGCTAGAACTTTTCATACGGAACTTGGTATGATAATATTTGCATGTCCATCCAGTTACCTCTCGAGCATCTACTCGTCATTTTCTTTTATTTACTTGAAAAGAAAAAGAGGGAAAAAAGGGTTTTCACTTTCAGATTTGTCCGTCACCGCCGCCGCCGTCTTTGTTGTGGACTCGCCGTCTTTTTAGGTCAGTTTTGTGCACCTTAAATGAAATAATATCAATCGATTAGTTAATGAGTTTATAATTTGGTTAGGTTTTTGATTCCGATGTCGTCGTGTTTGTGTTATAGTGCTTCGTTCTGTTGCTGTTGAAATTCGTGTAGCTCTCTTGCCAATTGCTTTTAACTCTTGCAAGAACAACTGGTTTGTACAATGTATAAAATATAGGGCAATTCCGAAATATTTTTGCGATTGGGTCTCTAACGTTAGGCCGAAAGACGACTCCTTTTGAGGGTTGTGTTCAACTTTGAAGTACCTTCGAATCTATACAAGTTGTTTCCTTCTGTCCATAGTTACGAGGCTTCTGCTGGTGCAGTTTTGAATACCCAGAGGATCACAATTGTTTTAGTTGATCTTTCTTTCTAGTTTGAATTAAACTGTGTTGCTTCCGTCGGTTTGGATGTTACGTTATTTTCTTTTTGTTTTTCATTAATTGAGAGGAGGGATCAAGCCAACCAAGGAAATAAAAGAGTTCTTGATCTAGTGCTTTATCAGTCTATTAAAATCAAATCAGGTGAGCAGTTAGGATCTGAACACGAAACTGGTATTAGCATCACATTGTTTAGAGAAATGTTTACGAGTATTTACTTAAGTCTACAGTTGTACGTCTTACAGCCTTGTAGTGTCTTAATTCCTGTTTTGCAATTGATGCAAGGTATAATGGCGGCCTTTATTTGTAAGATGTTTCTCAAGAGCAATTCCACATCTTATCACATGTTCTTTAACAGAGGATTTGCCTCTACCCTATTCGTCAAAGGTATCTTACTGCTCATGATTCTTTGTTTTCTAGAATTCCCTTTTCTCCCCTTCCTAATGCAAATGAATGTTGAAAATGCTTTTTTAAACACTTTTTAAGGAGTTTCGCCTGCAGGTATATCGTTTTCCAGCACAGAGAAGTCAATAGCAGAGGCGTTTTCCAAGTATGGCAAAGTCGTACAAGGTTGAACTAGAAAAGAATAGTTTTTCTTCCCTTAATTTCGTTATGTTTATACTGGTTTTCTTCTCAATACATTCATTCTCTTGGTTTCAGTTGAGATAATAATGAATAAAACAATAAACAGACCCAAAGGTTACGCATACGTGACTTTCTACCAAGAAGATGAAGCACAGAGAGCCTTAGCAGAGATGAACGGAAAGGTAAAAACTGCAGTCCTATGTGGAATTTGAGTGAAATGGTTAAAATGATAAATAACAATGGGATTATGTATCGTTTGGCAGATCGTTGATGGACGCGTTGTCTTTGTAGATAATGTTAGGCCGATTGGGCATTCAACGAAGGAACAATGAGTCCGGCTTATAAATAATTATTCCTGTTTACCTTTTTTTTTTTTGGGTTGAGCAAACACCCATTTCCATTTCATTATATTGATGTAAGACAGTAGTCTATCTACCAAAAATTCTTTCTTACACAATTATATAATTCAAGAATGAAAGGGCACAAAGCTAATCGGCATGAATCTGTCTACAAATGATCCTTGGGGACCAAAACGTGGCACATTTATGAATTATCTTATCAAAATATCTCTTGTAAGCTGAATCTAGGTTAAATGGTCCTCATCCGGCATATCAAATTACAAAAAATATCTTACAAGGACCAAAATTTTGAGCAAATTTTCATGATTCTCAGCTAAACCAGATTTATACTGTAACTAACTTTGCGTGAGCACTGGTTCTAAGCTACATGACAAACCCTCGTGACAATGAAAAAGATAGTGGTTCACCCATCTGGCTTCAATCATCAGGCTGTTTTCACCTTGCGTGAAGGAGGCCGGCGAAATAAGCTTATCAGGTCATCAAGACCCTGTTTGGCAGCATAATTATAACCATGAAATTAATTTTTTTTAGCTCATGCAGCATAAGAAAGAATATGAGAACATGAGTTGGTAAAAGTAAATGTATCTACATTCAGTGCTAGATATAAGAAAGAGTGAATACCCTTGTTGTAATGACAAGAAAACTGAAAAGCATTATCAAATATGATCCCAGCACAAGAAGCAATAACAAGTCAAATGTTACACTTGCGACCTGTAAAACAAATTCAAGCTTATCATTGTACTCCAGCCAGTAGCAGTAGTAAAGCCAAATAGCTCATTAGTTCATACACACTGGTGATATACGATATAATATAATCCGTAAGAAAACGTTTCAAGATAAGAAAAGCATGCCTTCAGATAAAGAATAACAGTTGATCGCATTTAGGTTTCAGGTAGAACAAAACATTAACTTGAGTCATAATACTAGCACGAGAAAAGAAGAGAAACAGCAAAAGAAAACATCTAGCTTCTACAGCTTAAAATATTTTCAGCGTGGATGAAAAGAGGTCAGGATGGATACAATCACACAAATATATCTCCCTCAAATACATCAAACACTTGACTTTCTAGCCACCTTTTTGTTCCGCCCTTAGCCTCTCTTCTACAAAAGTATAAACAGAATAATAATATAAAGGAGACATTTAAGGTCCAATAAGTAGTATTGGTGAATGAGAAGACAAGGCAGCAGAGCTTGAAAGATTGAGCTTGCATATTGCTACTTCATCCTTTTTTTTTTTTTTTTTTGATAGTTGAATTAGTGATTACAATTCCTACAACAATTGGTAGTTCATGAGTGATTGAATTTTAGATTTTTTGGATGCCAGCTACAACCTTTTGACCCAGAAACTACATTCTTTCGGCCTAAATTTGATTACCTACTCTAATGATGCAATAATAAAAGACTGACCTTAATTTGGGGTATGCTAACCTTGAAAATTTTCTATACCATGTTTCTTTGATAAATCTCATCAATTTAACCTTACCTATCCTTCACAAGGAAGCTCTATCTGCAGCAAATTTTCCAATTCCCACACATACAGCGAGTCATAAAACATTAAAATAATAGGATACACAAAAGCATTACTTGGCATTGCAAAAAAAAAAACCAGAAACCCATCAATAAACAAAAATTAAAAATGCAACAACCACGTTATCATGAGAAGATAAGAGATGTAACAAAAGTAATAACCTGATAAACATGCAGTTTAGTTCTGGTTGAATCGTAGAATGTAAACATCCCGTCAAGCAACTCATGTTGGACATCTACTTCATGTGTATGATCGGCTATTTCCTGTAAATGAATAGAGTAAGGAATGTGGATGTATCATCATAAAGCCAGAATATATAATAAACTATAAGTTTTTCAAAGCTTTTTCTATTGTGTAAGCTACGTCCTGAGAGGATATAAATACTCAAATATTGTGTATGATATCAATAGTTTATCATAGTGTTATTGCAGCTTCGCTTAAGATGTAAGTCCTCATCTCAATCCCAGCCTCTTACCCCCAAGTGCTACCAAAGTATAGCATTCGGACCATGTACTTTCAGTATAGTGTTGGCTCAATTTCTATTCCTAGTATATAGCCTTGGCACAAGAAAAACCATCATTCCATTTCAAACAGGTTATTGAAAAGAAATTCAAGCTTAATCACTTAACCATGAAATTTTGGATTCAAGACAAGAAATTATAACTGTACGTACATTCATTACAATCCTAACATACTGTGTCCATAGCACTACAAAAATTCTGGGTTGGATATTTAGGTGAAAACCAATGTTGCTGACAAAAAATCCGGAAGAAAGAACATCACAAAAGTAATTAGCAGCTGAACGAGGTGTGAAGGATCAACCTTTTCCAATGCCATGATAAAAGGATCATTCTTCGACAGAAAAGGTGCCACTCGAGGTGTTCGGGACAAAAGATCCAACCATGATCTTATGTAAGAGGGGTTGACAGCCAAGCTACTGTCATCAGCAAAGATTTCAATGTTCTTCCCTTGGTGACCATAGATATGCCTCTGGACAATTTGAGAACAAGGACATATTAAAGAACAACATTATGATTCAATAAAAGGTAGTATCCCTGTGGGGTATATCATTTATAAAACTTGATGGAAATTCTTTCGATGGTTAGGCCACAACATATAAAGGAAAGCCTAGAGGGTAATCCAGTTCAGGTACTAACAAAAGTCTTTTTATCGCTACAGTTTGGAAGTTTGACAATGAAGTACTAAACATGGAAGAAATTAACCTAACCAACTGATATGGGGCTCAGGAGTAGATGAGTTAAATGACTTTTCTTTGATTAAGAATTTCCAGGAATGACTTATAAATGAAATTTAAAATCTAGCAATGGTGGAAAGCTGCAATATGATCTTACACACACAGGTTCGCATAGACCAAAAAAGGCATTAATTAAAAGGATCAGTTTAAGACCACATAAAAATGCATCCACGTATTGAAAGCAGTCAGAGGCATGTTAAACTTACAGCAATACTCTCAGCAACTAATTTGATACTCTTGATAATAGCAGTTTCATTAACAAAGATTCTGCACAAAAACAAGATATATTAACATAAAAATGAAAGTTACAGCCCAAAGACATTAAGGTTCAAGTAAAGAAATAGAACCTGCTATCAGAAAGACCTCCGGTGCTCTCTAACAATTCAGGTGCAACAGCAAGTTGAGAAAGGGTGGCAGCAGTGACCCTCAACCTGGAAAATTGTTCATGTTCCCAAGCTACCTACAACGGATCATCAGATATATCACCTTGCTTAAGTGAAAAAAAGCATACCATGCTAGTGTCCATTAAATCAATAGTATAACATAATTCCAAAATAATTTTGAGAAACCAGTCTGCGTCCCATCAAACTGAAAAAGGCCTTTGGTTAAAGGCCAAAGTTAAAACAAGGTTGAAATAAGACTAAATCGAAGTAGAATTTTGCAAGTTTGCAACCAGCATAATTTGTGAAGTTGTCATAAAATTCTAAAGGCTAAATTGGAGAAAGCATATTTTGGAGTTTACAAAATTTTCATATTTATAACCAAGGTTTTCATGTCTAATATGCGAGTCTCCAAGAGTAAGGACTGAACTGCAAGTAACAAAATCTAAAAGGACTGAAATGCAAGTAATTCAATCTAATGGGGTTGACCAGTTAATCAAGAAGTGTGGTGCAGCTTTTCTGAAGTTATATCTTCAATCATAAGGTGTAATTCAAACTATATGAAAACAGGCAGAAATGAACTTTTCTAAGGAGTAGAACAAAACTGCAATAGACCAGTTGCGCTTTTCTAGACTAGTCAGTCAAAAGGTTTCCATTCTATGTTGAACCATCATACCAGATTTTTAGCTGATTATACGTTATAGTTATCAATCAATGCTCATAGTTGACTTTTGCAAGACGAATATTGCTAATTCAGAATGATAAAACATGTCGTATTATTACATATTTGGCTCAATAAGGAGCCAGTCCAAGTGAGCATCATGGAGTTATTATTAGAGTGGGAACGGGCCAGGCTAGATCCAAGCTGCCAATACCCAGGCACTCCAAAGCCCGATCAGGCCGGCTAAAAACAACAAATCTGGGAAAAACAAAACTGATGGACCAGCCCTTCTAAGCCCAAACCCAGCATGAAGCCTGGTTATCTCGGGCTTGGCTCTTTGACTTTAAGCCAGGTAGGACCTGGTTGGGCTCAAATTGCCATCCCTAGTCATTATTATGGAAGAATTGGTAAAAAGAGAACATAGTTACTTCAAGAACTTAAATGATCAATAACAAACATTTAAATGATCAATAACAAACATACTCCCAAACCCAGGCACTCCAAAGCCTGATCAGGCTGGGTCAAAACAACAGATCTGGGAAAAACAAAGCTGATGGACCAGCCCTTCTAAGCCCAAACCCAGCATGAAGCTCGATCATCTCGGGCTTGGCCCTTTGACTTTAAGACAGGCAGGACCTGGTCAGGCTCAAATTGCCATCCCTAGTCATTATTATGGAAGAATTGATAAAAAGAGGACATAGCTACTTGAAGAACTTAAATGGTCAATAACAAACATACTCCCAAACCATTGAGACTGCAATATTTTGAAAAGTCTATAGCAATACTCAGTCTTTCCTTCAAAATAATATGTGGATGTTTTAGTCTTGCAGTCTCACCAAGGGAAGAAAAAAAATACTACCGAAATTGCAATGACAAGTGTGAAATAAAACAAAATCAAATTATTGAAAGAAAACCACTGATAACACAATAAAAAGAAACGGGAGTTTCAGAAGGGAAAAGTTAAGTGATACAACCTGCAAAGGAGTTTTACAATATGCATTTTGGACCCATACTTTGATCACAAGATTGAATCTAAGTCCTACTAACAATACATGCACCTAGCTTTAAGGTAAAGCATGTAAACCACATTATGTGGATTCAATTTCAATAATCCTAAAGGTAACTAGCAATAATGTCTTTATAGTAAATCAATTTCCCACAGAAATGTACTTGCATGGAGAAAGAAGTTATAACTCAAAACATTCATGTCAATTTTCAGTTTCAGCTTTAAATAGTAATCTCTTTAACTAATAACACAAACTACCAAGGTTCAACCAGAAAGTAAAGATTCTTTTCTTCATTACTCTGTATGGTCTCAACTTTCAAGAAACTCAACTTACTCGAGGATTTGAAATATTGATTTTCTTGTGTTTCAGACCAACTTCAAGGCCCAGCTCTTCTGCAACAGCAGAGAAGCCCTACAGAAGATTGCATATCAAGCCACGAAACAAGCAGCTGTCCCAATTAAAAAGTAGAACTCTGACTCATTGGAGATAACATTTGCTTACTTCAAAAATTTGCTTAATATAAGCATTCTCAGGGGGTTTAGACACGTGAATCCACAAATTGCGATCCCATGACCCAATGCTATTTAAGCAAATAGCATAGTCAATGCTCTCACGTAAACGTTGATCAAGGCTCCTAAGCCACTGATCGAAACAAAAGCGACAACAATTAGGGCACCAAAATTACAGAAGCAGGAACCTAATTGACTCTATAAAACAATACCAAGAAAAAATAACAAAAATATTCTGCCAATGAGAGTTTGATACCTTATGAGTTCCATTGTAGTTATAAGGCCCTCCAGATGTTAGCCCAAAAAGTAAATTATATCTTCCTCTTGTCCTTGGATTGGAGTAAAGATGAGAAAACAATCTAGCAATTTCAAGAAGTGCCACAACTCCACTTCCATTGCTGTCACTACCAACTGATAAGGCCTACATGTATGACTATTTTGATATCATTCTGCATGTAGGCAAATTAATTTACTCGTAAGATTAACTAAATCACATACAGGAGCACTCCCGAATGTATCATATGATGCTACAATAGCAATGGTTGGAAGTTGATTTGGATCTCCATCTGCTTTTGATCCCCGCAACCACCCCTACCACAATCCAAAATAATTATTTAGATCACAAACAACTAGCATGAACATCATAGACTTAGCGGCTTAGCGGCTTAGCAAGACTATACTAAGTTATGCACAATGGATTAGGACATTAAGCTAATATTAGGTGATAAATGCTACAATTTCAATCACAAATATCATTTTTAAATCAAGACTAGATAGTGTACCATAATTATGAACTCTAAATATTGCAGGAAAGTTAAAAACATCTGGGCTAAATACATTTTACATAATGAAAGTAGACGATAAGATTGTTCTCTCAATTTTTGCAAATATATTTAAATGTTTAATGCTCCATCCTACACTCTTTTGCAATTTGGACCATCAATATTTGATCATTTGTCCTGGTTATACAGTTTATCAGGGAAAACTACATTCACATGATCCATGAATAAAAATCCTAATTACATATGTTTTTGCCTGTAGAATGATATCTTATGTCCTAGTTTAAGAGTACCATGGATGATACTGGATGTCAAAAAAGAGATCAACTCTACAAACAGTTCAATGATGTGTGTTGCAATGCAGATGGTCAAAAAAGCAAAATGAATAACTAGGCAGTACCACAACAGTGTAAGAAAAGGCGAAAGCTAGAGAATAGAATAAAAAGAAAGTGTTGCTTCAACATAAAACAGGTCTTCACTAGCAAAAATGAGCTAAATCTAGCATGGTAAGTACCGTCACAGTGGTGATATTTGGTAAACAATGATCAAGAAGACTAAAAAGGTTATTTTCATTCAATAAGATTACAGGTAACACCGGAAAAAAAACATAAGGTGTAAGATAACCTGGATGTTGGTGATTGTAGGAGACACCACTTTCCTTGGTTCTGGAACAGAGACAACAAGCTTGTACCTGACGTATTTCAAAGCGAATATGGCACAACATTACTCAATGGTTAACAAGAAACCTTGTTAGTTTATCACTAAAGACAGAAAGAAAGCAACAAATATTGAACATAGTCGTTGACAATTCAGTTTCAAGGTATGAAAGATGAGATTCAGAAACAGGTAAAGAAAAGGAATACAGTAGATAAAAGCATTGAGCAATTGCTTCTTACTTTCAAAATATGTGACAAAAAGTAGGTTATCGTCGACAAGGTACATTTACAAAAGTTGAGCAAAAAGAAAACAATTAAAAAGCTGCTAACATCGTGGAGCCTGTATAGACCACATAAACAAAAAGACGACAATTAACATACTGATCATCCCAGATCATGATCTTTTTATATCGAACTTTTAACAACGGGCATGGAACTGTATTCCCCTTCAGAATCTAATACATCATTCCTCAATGCTATCCATCAATGAGAATAAGCACCCATGTCCTGGATTCTAGATAAGGATTTAAATGACATCCCCTCCGTAAATATTTCCATTCATAATCAGAGTGCTAAACATGCTAATTTCATTTTACCTTCTTACCAAATATCTGAATCTTCTAATTATACTGTATACTGCCCCCACCCTTGCCTAGGATGTTTAGAAGAATAGAGGAAATGCTTTCGCTTAGATATTAAGGTTCAAGGGTCAAAACAATGAAGATCAATTGAAGAGTATTCATAATAATAATAACAATTTTGCACGATCTAATAATAGTTAAATAACTTAATTAAGATAACTACAAATAGAATTGGAACTATAAACTATTTTCATCAGTCAGAGAATTACAATTAACATAGTAAAATTGAAATAATTACCCACATTAAATTTGACAATTTAATTACATATGATTGAGATAACCAGAGAATATTTATATAAGTATCAAAGTTTCTGTGAAAGGATTAAACAATACATAGAAATTCAAGGCAATAACGCCGCTACATATTGTTACTACTAACCCGCCAGTGGTTGCAGTTGCAGGTTGACTAGTAACATCATTCCTCTTGACATCAGCCAACACAGCTTCAATATCATCATTTTCAAAAGCAAAATATACAGGATACTGCACAAAAAGAATGATATAAGAAGTAATTTTATCAATATAGATCGTAAATATCAAAGAAGTCAAATGAAGAAAAATGACAAACATTTGAAGCTGAAGAAAAGATGAGAGGAAAATGTACAGCTCTCCTATTAATGCTATTTTAAAGCTTGAATACGCACATTTTTTTTCACCACATGAAGAAAAAGTTAGAGTGAAAAATAACAAATCAACAATCACTCTGATTAGATAACATTAAAAGATTCATGTATGGTTACCAATGAAAACCGAATCTTGGGATCACAACCTATGGATCAGGTCCTCTAAGAAAACAGGGTTTTAGTTCCACTCTGGAAAAAGGCTTTTATCAGCCAACTTTGACAATTTGCAACTATAATTCAGCACAATAAGTTATGCAGTCTTGGACATTGGACACAGTGATATGTGGTGTAGATACTATACAAACAGGTGGTTTACTTCATAAGTTTTTTAATGGATAACGCTAACAGATATGAAAATGAATATTTCAAGGTATAAGCTTATCCATAAAGGTGTAATTCTCACTTGCCAAGTTCTACAGAAAGCAGCAGGTAGCCATCAAATGAAAACGAACAATAAGGAACTTAACTGACAACATGCAGCACATATTGCAATCAAAGTTATGAGCGGTTCTTAATAAAAGGGGAGTAAAGGTTTGCACATGATCAATATTAGATTGAAAATAAATCAAAAACCAATGTCACTCACAGGTATTTTGGCATGTATAAGTGATCTTTCAAGTTCTGCTAATAGTGTCTTCACCATCTCCTTGTAATGATTATTAAACTCACCATTCACGGCATCTTCGTGGTTAAAATTAATCATATCGGGAAGCAAAAACAGTAAACCCCCCAGAGGCTTCCCTTGCGTAATAAACTCTGTCGTTAGAACCAAAGAAAAATCAATCCAATCACAGAAATCAATTAAGTAGAGACAAGTATGAAAAGCGCAACACGTAACAACCAAACTAAAGAAAAGGTACCAAAAGAAGTAAGATAAGAGACTAAGAAACTAATAAGTTACCATTGACGAAAGAGATGTTAATTTCGCGAATCGGAATCATGAGAACGGTTCGCGAGAGATCAGCAGCGGGAGGGAAATGAAGAGAAGAGGCGTGATGATTAAGGGCGGCTAGGCGAGATCCGAAGGGGACGCCGGAGATATCGTACTGAATGAGGCGGTAGACGTCGACGACGGTGGCGGCGTCGCAGAGTTCGGCGCAGGCAACGAGAATGAAGACGAGGGGGATGATGGAGTACATGGACTCCAACAGTTTTTGGCGCCCCCGAGGCTCCCTAGGAGACATGTTTGTGGATTGGATCTAGGGTTTTGTTGTTCTAGATGGTTAAACCAAACATGAAAGAACAGTGTGATTGGCGATGTAATTTATGAATTGAGTAGTATATAGCTTGATTACAAAACAAAGGTCTGGTGTACTAGTAGAGTAGAAGAAGTGTTGGAGGAGCTGAGTCTGAGACCTTTTTTTAAGTCAAGCTGCAGTTGCTCATTCACTCAGTGTATGCTTAAGACTAAGCGGCTTTCTTTCTGCACCATTTACTTTTACCGTTGTGTTGCTGCTATTATTACTGCAAAAATCAAGCTAATATTAAGTCAAGTATTTAAGACATTCATCTCCACTGCTGCAGGGCCTAAAATAAGGGAATTCAATTTAGTTATTTACCATCGTCGTCATCGCCATTACATTTACTTCAAAGTCTAGAAAGGGCTAAGAATACATAGCCTTACCCCTGTACAAATATTTAAGCATCTTTTCTTGGAAGCTCAATCGGGGCCTGCATGTGGTGTATGATAATTTTATACGTTTAGTTTGTCAAACTAGATCTTGTTGCTCCATTATGGTTAAATACTGATAAATTATTAAACATGTTAAAATTAATTGAACTGTAGAGGAATGGGACTGTTCTCTTTCCTTGTTGAACAAATTAAAATATTTGAATGCCAAAAGAATCTATACGTTGATGGAAGGTTGGATGGTAATGGGCCGAATCGGGTCTAAGTATACGTTGATTGAAGGTAGGGATAACAATGAGGAGAGACAAATTCGATCTAATTTTTTTATTATTTTTATTAAAAAATAAAATGACGTCGTTTTAAATTACCGGCCCTAGGCAGCCTAAGGTTGGGAAAATCAAACTCGAGGTCTAATCGACCCAACCCGACGTAGGTCCTTTTGTCATCCCTAATTGAATAGGGGTTGTTGTGACTTTAATACATGTGAAAGGAAATTTACAAATAAAAAAACATAAAATATATTTCTATGCTTAAACGTCAGCCCGAGCTGCTCCTAGACAGTGAAACTTGAAGTTTATTTGGATGGTGAACTTGGTTCCATGAACTAGAGTACTAGACTGAAAGCATTAAAGAAGTATTAGGATTAGCTTAAAGAAGAGACCTAAGTTGTAAAATACGCAAATCCTCCCCTGATTTTATTTAATGATTAATTGACTATAGGCATTTCACTTGTGTTTTAAATTAAGTAAAAAAATATATTTAATTATTAAATAAATAATAATAATATAATTATTAACTAATAATTATTGAATTTATCGTAATTAAAATATTAAATTATCATTATTTTCTATATTAAATTGAAACAAAAATATCTTGAAAATAAAATTATTTTAAATTGACAGTTATTTAAAATATATTCTAAATTCAAAATATTAAAATTAATGATTCATTAAATAAAAATTGTAAAAAAAACCATTTAATTAAGAAATTACATTAAATTTAAGGTCAAAACAACAATTTAGCCGCTAATGTTTACAATAAAATTTAAATTGGACCCTATTATTTCAGAACGTTCAAAATGAATCTTATGTTTGGAAAACGTTCAACACAACCCCTAAATGAACAGAACAAAAGCCTAACTCCATCAGTTGTTCCTGCCAGTCAAGGAATGTTTTGAACATTTTCTAAACACTAGGATTCATTATGAATGTTTTACAAACGTTATGGTTCATTTTGAACACTCTGAAACGTTAAGGTTCAACTCAGATTTTAATGTAAACATTAGAGACTAAATTATTGAATTGTCCTGAATTTAAAAATAAAGTATGTTTTAACAAAAAAATATTAGTTTGCAAATTTCTTACTTATTTAATATAATTAATATTTATTAGTAAATATTATATAAAATTTAAATTAATTAATTAATTAGATTGACTCTGTAATTATATTGGTATTAATGATGAAACAAAATTTTATTTCTATTAAAAGTACAAATTAAAAATTAAAAAATTGCAACAAAAAAAACCAAAGGATCTTTAATACAAATTTCTCTCGTATTGTTCTTCAAAGCAAAATTGCTGAAACATTTTTCTGGAGTTAATGCATCTACATGTCCCTGCATCAAGGTCATGCTAGTTTAACCATTACAACTTGCTTTCCCTTGAATTCTTTTATTCTGAAGCTGATTGGTGTCAGCTGAAGGCTTATTTATCCCACTCTTCTCCATAATAGTCGTAGCCTTTTTTTCCTTCTAATTCCTACTTTTTTTTTCTTATTAGCTTTATTTAACTCTCTTGATTCCTTCTATCCTAGAGCTATTTGGTGTATACTAACGGCTTCTTTGTCTCATTCTTCTTTCCTCTTCTCTCCATTATAGCCTTGTCCACCTTCCTTTTATAGTTCCCACCTTTTCTCCTTTTACTAGCTTTTTTCCTCAACTACTAGTTTTAATAAAATGTCCTCCCTTTACCTTTTCCACCTTTATCTTTTCCCAACCAAAGCTCGTCTTCCCTCCCTCCCAACCCACCTTCCAAAATGCTTGTGTCTTCACTTAACACCTCTCCCCCTCTATTGACCGATCCTACTCTCTCATAAGATAGAACCCTTAGTTCTGTCTCCCAAAAACCTTTGCTATTGACTGGAACCCCCCACTATAGATGTGCCTTTGAGGAAAACCTGGTCTTAAGACTTAGGAGACTCTTCCTCATGTCCTAAGCTACAATTCCTCTAATGGTAAGAACATTATAGCCTCACCCACTCTAGTAATTAAAGAAGGAGCTCGTAAAGGGAATGCTACCCTCGTTGGTTCTTCATAGGCAAGAGGCCTTTTTTCCAGCTTTTAATGCATGGTCTCACTTATAATGGAAATGTTTTGTACTGAAGGAGTGTCTTATTATTGAGGATAACATATTCTTGTTCAAATAAAATTAATAGAGGTTGGCCTATGACATTCAAAACCTCTCTTTCTAAAAAAATAGAGGCTAGGAATTCAATTCGAGAGTTTGAAGCAAAAAATAAGTTCCATTCTAGGAAAGCATACACAATATTCCATTAAAATATTGGACTATAAAGGGATTGCGCTACCTCTATAGTTTCAATGGAAAACTGCTTTGATTTGATGAGGCTACAATAATAATGATTAGAGTTAGTTATGCTAGACTGCGTGTTATAATAGACATTGAACAAAAGCTCCCATAAATTATCCCTATTATAAGGCTAGATGAAAAGGAGAACATGTTTGAAGATCAAGTTTATGTTATTTACTCTTAAAAACTTAATAGCTCCAAACACAATCAATGTTGGAAAGTTACAGGTCATAAGTTCAAAACAAGGTTCTACAAGGAGATACTTCAGTTGGATATTACCAAAGAAGAATTACCTCAATGTGTGCTAGAAGAGGACCAACGTATAAGATTTAAAAACCTAAAAAAGGGGAGATATTTGACTTGAAGCACAATGTTCGTGGTCACTTAAACTAGCCTGGAATTGATGAAGCTCCTAAGTTTCTTTAAACACATTACTAAAATGAGGATCATTAACATATAAATCTCTAATATGCTTAAAAATCTAATCAATTTAACATGTAAATTACTTAATAAAACATGTCACTTAGATAATGCATTAATAATTATATTTTCCTTATCTTACTTATACTTCACCACATAAGGACAAGTTTTAAAACAATCCCAACTAGCTGCATATCTCTTACCCGACTTACTTTGACCTTAAATATATATAGATGAATCATGATTCATATATAACATAAACTCCTTAGGCCAGAAGTAGTATTGCCAAGTCTCTAATGCTCTTACTAATGTATACATCTCCTTATCATAGGTTGGATAGTTCAAAGTTGCACTAACAAGCTTCTTACTGAATTATGCTATTGATTTTCTTTATTGCATCAAAATCTTACCAATTTCTACACTTAAAGCATCACGCTCAATTTCAAAGGTGTTGGAAAAGTTAGATAAAGCTAATAAAGGTGTCAAACTTAACTTCTCTTTCAATAAGTTAAAGCTCTCTCTTGATCACCGACTCCTACACTCTTTTTAATTATCTCAGTCAAAAATGCAATAATTATGCAAAGTCCTTAACAAAACACTTATAGAAACTAATCAGACTATAGAAACTCTTAGCAACACATGATTTTTGGTATCAGACACTCTCTAATAGCTCTTCTCTTTCTCCTAATCTACTTTTATTCCTTTTGCACTTACCATATGATCAAGAAATATAACATGTTTGATACAAAAAGAACATTCCTTTCATTCTTCCATGAAATACTAAAAATGAAAGCATGGATTTAATTATACTTAATTGTACTTCAAGAACCCAGATGATGAATAAAAATTTGAGATATCAAATTTGCATATAACTTTTCTTAACTAAACACATATAAAACATATCCCAAATATTCAATATTCTCATCTAAATTATTATCATAGACAATAAAACCATCAAAATACACCACAAAAATACTTGCTTAAAATTTCATGTAAAATATGATTCATTAATCTCATAAAAGTGATAAGTGTAGTAGTTAAACCAAAAGGCATTACCAACCACCCTTATATACCATATTTAGTTTTAAAGCATTTTTTTATTCACCACCTTCATATAGTAACCAAACTTTAGATCAATTTTAGAGAACAAACATGCACCATAAAACCTACCAAGCATATCATTTAATCTAAAGGATACCATGTTTATACTTTACAATAATTTTGTTGATAGTGCATCAATCCATACACATTCTCTAAGATCCATTCTTATTTGGTACTAACAAGATAGGCATGATACAAAGGATCAAACTTTCTCTCATATAACACTTCTCTAAAAGATCGTCCACTTGTTTTTGTATCTCATTTATCTCTTTTTCATTTGTCTTATATTATGTACAATTTAGAATTAAAGCTCCAATAATAACATAGAGGTGGCAATATACTTTTTGAGAAATCCTTTTAAAAGATATTTTCAAATTCTTAGAAAAGAGAAAAAAAAAACAACACTATATAAAGAATTATTAGTGTTAACATCAAGAGAAAAGATTATTTATAAATAAGAAAAAAAATATTTAGCACTTGGCCAAGAATGTATCTCTTATATCCTCTGCTCTAATTACCAAACTCACTCATTTTCCCTTTTTTTTCTCTGTCCAAAGTGTTTAAATTATCCTCATGTGTTTTCTCTTATTTCTTTCTCCTCAATCTGTCTTGTTCCCTCTTATAAATCTTAAGTTGATCTTTATAGACTTATTTTAGTGATAATAGAGCAAGGGTAATAGATTTTCCATTAATGGTAAAGGAATAACAATTTTTGTAACTGTCATACATAGCTTTCCTAGAAACACCAAAATGGTTAATATGCCTCTTTTTGAGTTATTTTTCTACCTTTATGGCTATGTGAACTGTATCTTCTAACTCCACATAGCTCTATAATATTGGAAATTTATAGATTTATTCAATAAATAATGTAACATCCCATTTCCCCCGGGGAGGTTAGAATAGTAACTCTGAGTGATCAATGAGCGCTTAGAGATGCCTTTGCATGTTCATGCATAATATAGCATACGCACACACGTGAATAGTAAATTTTGCACATGAAACTAACTGTACATGCATTCATGACATTCTCGGTATAATTGTTAATAAATGTGATTGTTATTGAGAATTGTGGTTTGTTTGTATGAAAAATTGAGTTGGAGAGGGTCATTGTTGATTTAGAATTTTTGGAGAATTTTGAGAAATTTTTCTGAAAATTCGGGATAATTTTTGGACTAGGAAAAATGCCAAGTGGCAAAATAATTGTTAAACAGTAGTAAAAATTATTGTCCAATGGCAATGGAAATTTTTCTACATGACTTTAGGAATTAGTCACAAATGCCATTGAAAATTGGGAAAAAATTGGAGTAGAAATTGACATTTATTTGGAAGAAACCAATTGAGTGTCTTAAAATGAGACATGTGGCAAGTGACAAGTGACAAGTGTCACTTGCCTAACCATGTCTTAAACCTTGTTTTTATTAGTAAAACCCCAACCTTCTTGGAGTCTTCCACGATGCTTTTCAAATTAGAACGCTAAATGGTTGTTTTCTTCTTATTTTCCTCTCCTTCTTCGTGATTTGCTCCCTCCTTCTCACCCATTTTCATTTTCTTCATTCTCTTCTAACCTCACCAACATTTCACCTTATTCCCATCTATCAATTGCCACTTCCATCTTGTTATTTCTTCAATTTGCCACAAGAAAAACCTAGTTTTATCTCCTTCAATATGATGAACAAGTGATGCTTGGGAACTAGGGCTAGTGTTGTTTTTGAAGAAGTTGAAGTGAAACCAAGTAAGTATGCTTTTAATGTTATGGGTATTGGTAAAATGAAACTAGAATGATGAGAAATGTAGGATTGATGACTTGATTTTGTGTGTGTGTGTGGATGACGTGGATGATGTAAATGTCATGTTTTGTAATTTTGATCATTCATTAATAAAGTATAATGTGTTATAGAGATGTTTTGGAAGTTAGATGTTGCTTATAATGGAGTGAGGGAGAGTGTAGAAAATTATGATGAAGGAGTGCATGTTGATGCTATGTTTTGAGGTAATACTCAAGTATAGGTCTTGAATTATTTGTGATTGATATATTGAGTGACTTGGGTAGTTAATGATGAGGAAATGTAATGGAAGAGATAAAATAGGTAGAAGAAGAGTTAGATGTAAACTAGTGAAAGTTTGAAAATCTGGAAATTTTCTTTGAGTATGCTTCAATTTATTAGCCATAACTTCTTCTATAGTTGTGAAATTGAGATGATTTTTTGTTTGGATTAAACTAGAGGCGTTTGGCTACATTTCTTATGAAGACATTGACTTTTAATTTTGTCTTTAAAAGTCCCAAATCTTGACATGAATTTAGGAAATTGAGTGCAGCAAGTTATGGATAAATGTTTATGTTGTGTTATGTTTTGTGTGTGTGGGAATGCATTATATTAGGGTGTTTATGATCAAATGGAGAATACGAGATGTGCATGGAGGATGTTGAGTTGAAATTAGATATATTTGAAGGAGTTATCCATAGAGATGATGGTTTAAATGAG